>JAOXJP010009148.1:2729-16159 GCA_025762735.1 Platanus orientalis | reverse complement strand
GGAGTACACTTCTCATACCTTCTCTGCTTATCTCTCTCATCATGGAATTCTTCACTAAACCACCTGTCCAAGTACACTTGAACAAAATGGGGTGGTTGAAAGGAAGAATCGCCATTTGTTAGAGATCACTCATGCCTTATTATTTCATATGCAGGTACCTAAGGTTTTCTAAGCGGATACTCTTCAGGCTATTGCATATTTGATGCATCGCTTGCCTTCTCGTGTCCTTGGTTTTAGAGCTCTTAAGGATTTATTTTCTAGATCTTTTGTTTCCTATCTTCCCCCCAAAATTTTTGGCTATATTATGTTCACATTCTTAAGTCTCAACGGTCCAAGTTGAATCTTAAAGCTCTCAATTGTATCTTTCTTGGTTATGCTCCTAGTCAAGAAGGATAAAAGTGTTATCATCCTCCCACGAGATGCCGTCTTGTTTCTATGGATGTCACGTTCCATGAATCTATTCCTTTTTTTTCAGTGCAACCTCATCTTCAGGGGGGAGAGTACTAGCAATGAAGATGAGCAGTCTCTACCTCTGCCGGTTTTGGTTCCCCCATATTTTTTTGATCATGTGGTGGTGGTCGTAGCCAGGGGGAGGAGGTATCCGATGTAGCTCCTAAGGAGGACTTCTCGCAAGTGTATTCGAGAAAGAAGAAGGTTCTAGTCCAAGATTCTCATGTTCCTCTCCCAGATCAGTCCTCTCTAGGTGATGATTCTAACCTTCCAATTGCACTTCGTAAAGGAACTAGATCTTGTATTCAACATTCCATTGCCCAGTATGTGCGCTATGATACTTTGTCTCCTTCCTTGCCTTTACCACTTCATTATCCTTTGTTTCTATTCCTACTAGTGTGTCACAGGCTCTTTCCCAACCACAGTGGAGAGCAGTAATGGAAGAAGAAATGAAGGCCTTTGAAAAAAACCGAACTTAGAAAGGAGCCAGTGGGATGTAGATGGGTTTTCTCATGAAGCTTCAGCCTGATGGTACTGTAGAGAGATACAAGGCTAGACTAGTGGCTAAGGGATATACTCAGACGTATGGTATAGATTATCAGGAGACCTTTGCTCCAGTAGCAAAGATGAATTCTATCAGTCTTAATTTCAGCTGCTGCAAATCAAGGGTGGCTGCATGTTCAGTTAGATGTGAAGAATGCCTTTCTTCATGGAGATTTGGAAGAGGAGGTGTGTGGCTGCTTGTTCAGTTAGATGTCAAGAATGCCTTTCTTCATGGAGATTTGGAAGAGGAGGTGTATATGCATCCTCTACCAGGTTTTCAGCTTGCGTCTGTAAAGGGGAAGGTTTGTCATCTTTAAAAGGCCTTGTGTGGCCTAAAGCAGTCTCGAAGAGCTTGGTTTGAGAGATTTGGAGGAGTCATGCTCAAGTTTGGTTATGCTCAGTGCCAAGTGGACCACACTCTCTTTGTTAAGCACAATGGTGGAACGACAACTGTCCTTATTGTGTATGTGGATGATATAGTGATGACTGAGAATGATCCATTAGAGATTTACAGCCTGAAACTCTTCCTTGGGAAGGAGTTTGAAATTAAGGATCTTGGTTCATTATGTTATTTCCCTGGCATAGAGGTTGCACGCTCCAAGAAGGGTATTTTTCTATCTCAGCGACAGTATGTGTTGAATCTTTTGCAAGAAACAGGTCTATTGGGTTGCAGACCGTGTGAGACTCCAATAGAACCAAACCATCATCTTCATGAAGATGCAAGTGAGTGACTTATTGATGTCGATCGATATCAACGATTAGTGGGCCGCCTCATTTATCTTTCTCTGATTAGGCCAAACATCTCCTATGTTGTTGGAGTTGTTAGTCAGTTTATGCATGCCCCCATGACTAAACATCTTGAAGCTATCTACCATGTAGTTCATTACTTGAAGAAATATCCAGGCATGGGACTACTATATGCCAGACATGGTAATCTCAAGGTTGAAGCATTCACAGATGCAGATTGGGCTAGCTCAGTGATGGACAAACGGTCTACCTCCAGCTATTGTACTTTTGTGGGAGGTAACCTTGTCACCTGGTGAAGCAAGAAGCAGTCAATAGTGGCACGATCCAGTGCGGAAGCTGAATTTAGGTCTATGGCTCATGGTATATATGAGCTTCTATGGCTCCATGGTCTTCTACGGGAACTAGGCTTTGTTCTCCATGTTCCAATGAATCTGTATTGTGACAAAAAGGCAGCAATAAGTATTATCCATAACCTAGTTCAACATGACCGCATGAAGCATATAGAGGTTGGCCATCATTTTATCAAGGAAAAAAATTCAGTCGGGACAAATTTGTATTCCATTTGTCATGACGGAAGACCAACTTATAGATTTGTTTACCAAAGGTCTTAGTAGACCCCCATTCTCTAGAATTGTTAGCAAGCTTGGTATGCACAATATATATATACCAGCTTGAGGGGGAGTGTAGGCGTATAGTCATATGCTTGTACATAGTAGTGAGGGTATAATGGGAAGTAGGTGGTAAACTTGTAAATACCCTTCATTATAATGTATACTTGATAAATACTTAATAAGAGTGTATGGTAGAGGTAATCTCTCCATACGTATTCCCCCAAAATTCTTCTTCTCCTTTTACTTCTTCTTCTCTTTCTCACAAACCCTAACCTAATACCATACTCCAAGTCCTCAATCTTGTTGG
This sequence comes from Platanus orientalis, assembly GCA_025762735.1. Classification (NCBI taxonomy): domain Eukaryota; kingdom Viridiplantae; phylum Streptophyta; class Magnoliopsida; order Proteales; family Platanaceae; genus Platanus; species Platanus orientalis. The sequence continues at coordinate 13,501 of JAOXJP010009148.1, read as the reverse complement.
CCACCAACATAGGGATCTTGAGGATTGAAAGGTGATAGTTGGGGATATTCACAAGGATACTCTTGATCAAGGTGAGTCTACCCCCTTTAGAAAGCCTTCCAAGAATCTAGCCTTCTGGAGATATTGTCAAAAAATTTGGTGAGCAAGTGTTGATTACTATTGGTTAGAACCTATTTGGCCAAAGTAGTGCTGTCCTTGTATGTGAAATGTTGAATTATCTGTGGACATTATGAACCACATGCTCTCAACCTTTAAATGGTGTCTTCAAGATGTCTGGTAATAGCTTCCTAGATGCATCATTGACATAAAGCTGTATACTGTTTTCTTAAGGACAATAGTTTGTAAAATGAATGATTATTTATTCTAGTGATCATCGATGAGAATCATATCCAAAACACTTTGGCAAAAACATGTTATTTATTCTCTACAGAATTGTTATCATGCGTCTTTCCTTTGTTTTTTCTTAGAACTAAATAACTTAAAGAAGGTGTCAAAAATTTTGAAACAGTTATCTGCCAATCAGACATATTGGCTTTTTGCTGAGTTTGAGTCTTTTTGATCTGATCTTTTTGTTTGTTTGTTTTGTTTGTTTCTTTGTGACTGTGTTTGTGTAGGTTGGTAATTGTTTGTTTTTGTCACAAGCTCAACCTCTTTGAATTAGATCAGTGATTCAAAGGTGCAAACAAGTTTTGAACCCAGGACCTGTCAGGCTGTTATTGAACAATATGGGTCCTTAGGCTACACTGTAAAAATAATTTAATGAATTAGCTGCAAGCTGCAATGAAATCCATTTTGAGGATAAATTCTGGCAATTACGAATGTGTTTGTTGAAATTTTTGAGATTGACCAAAGTATGACATTTCTTACATCCATTAAGTTAGGCTGCTTTTAAAACATGAGAGCAGGTGAGCATGGAAATCCTGCCGATTTCTTTTTGTTGATCAATTATTCAGTAAACTGTGCCTCTCTTTTTAGGAGGGAAATTTAGATTTCCGCAAACCTTTGTTATTCTCCTTGGTTGTGGCTTTTATTGGTCAGTGCACTACCTAGAAGAAAGAGTTTTTTTTTTGGTAAACACCTGAAGAAGAGTTAGATTGTGCTATTTACATGGTAGGGGATCTTTCCCATGAGATTGCATTCATTGGACATGGGAGGGGTTCGTTGTCTTTTGACATTCATATTCAAATGCTTGCTTCTCTGTAGGATCAAGATTGGAACTAGTTGTAAAGCAGTTCTAGTCCTGCTTAGAGTCTGGATAAACACTTAGCTATGCATTATTCAGTGATCCTAAATCACAACCATGAGAAAACAAGTCCATTCTTTTCCAGAACAGTCATTCTGCTTGTGGTATATCCTACATGTTTGTAACAGTATTATCTCATTGTTATTCATTAGTTCAATATTTTTCTTTGCTTTATTAGTGGTGCTATTTGTTTGTCTATCATAGACTGTATCAGTATCAAACTATAATTTTAAGTGTTCTATACTTGCAGTTACCTTGGAAAGAGGTGTCGATCTTGCCAGTGCAATGGCATGCTCTAGGTCTTGGTCTATTCGCATCTATCATAGCACCTTTTGGAGGCTTTTTTGCCAGTGGTTTTAAGAGAGCTTTTAAAATTAAGGTACATCTTTATTTGATGTTCAGCTGAATTGTAGTGATACGTAAATGCATGATAAATTTTGTAATTATTAATACTAACTTTTTCAATTACTGCAGGATTTTGGTGATAGCATTCCTGGACATGGTGGAATTACTGATAGAATGGATTGCCAGGTGAGCTACTAAAAATTGAAAGATTAACAGATGCATTCACATGACTTTATGTTGTACTTGTGTTACATTCATGCAGCTCTTAATCATATCCTCCTGTTAAAACCTGGTTAGTCAATTTAGAAGTTGACTGTTTCACTAAGGGATTGAATTCCTGATCAGATTGCTCTCTGACCTGGCCTGTCCCCTTTAAACTCTATATTTATCAAGCAACTTGGCTGAACTGTCTCAGACAAAATCATTTCCTGTTTTTATATTTTTCTTCTTTTAATTTGTGAGAACCAAATGTACTTCATATATATATGGAATGCTAGCGCACCCATCTTCAAGTGCACATTTGCATCCTACCCAAATCTACTTGGACCAAAACTGCTCATGCCATTTTTCTTTCCAAATTTAAAAGGAAGGACCTTTTGATCATTTTACTTTTTACCTCCCTTCTTTCTCAGACAGTTGCAACTTGCAAGGGGTTCTCATCTCTCACCTGAACAATCTCTCAGATTCAAAGAAACCCTAGAAAGTTAGATTAAAAAAAAACATGGCCAAATTTCTTTAGGTTTCCTTGCGATCATGTGGTTTATGTTGACGACTTTGTGCAAATCCTAAATCTTCTACAATATCTTAGATCAGTTTCTTTGATCTTGCATCAAGATCTGTGAGAGTTACCACAAGATCCCTTCGTAACATTGTGTCTCAGATCGAGATTGAACCAAGAAGGAATGTGATGAGAATAAAGTAGCAGTGGTGAGGGCAAGAGAGAGGGAGTGGAATTCAGGAAACAAAGAAGGTTAAATGAGAGAACAGCAGTGTCTGGAGCGATACAAGTGTGGGGAAGGGAGAGAGATGCTTGCTGATCATAAATTGAGTGGTTGGGTAGTCTGCAACAAGAGGTTTTATCAATCAATACATGCAGCCCTCTAACGTCCTTTTCCGTTGAGTCAATGGGAAAGATTGAGAGCTTCCTGTCAACTTGTGTCTCGAGTACACAGATGGTAGTGCAGTGGCCTGCCTGCGACAACAAGATTTCTTCGTGACTATCCAGGAAAAAAGAAAAGAAAAGAAAAGAAGAAAGACAGAAGCACGGATCTAATCTTTCTTTATTGACTGGATAGGGATGCGTGGGTGTAAATAGGGGTGAGCGGGCCAGGCCAGCCTGAGATCGGCCGGAAAAAGCCCGGCCCAAACTAGGCCCGAATTTATATATATATATATATAAACATCATGTGTCAATCAATGGCACACTTATATAGGCCTATGTCAACACAGACAATCATTCTTCAATATAATAAGTCTATTTAAATCATTAATATTTTATAGATTAGTTGGTAAAAATAGCTTTTGCGAAAGGTATCGAGTTTGCCTCTTAGTAAAATCAATGATTTTTTTATAGAAAATAATCTTTACAGTTTAAATATATAGTTTTCTAAGCGTTTAAAAACTACTAAAATCTTATAACGCAATTGGTTAGAGCATTACTTATTACATAATAGGTCTTGAGTTCGAACCTAAATCTCAAATTTAATACTTTTTGAAATTCCTGGGCCGGCCCGAGCCCGAAAAATTAACTAGGGCAGGGCCTGGGCCCAAGTTTTTTTTAAAAAAGTTCAAGCCCGAGCCCGCACTGTAATTACAGGGTCGGGGCTGGGCCTACCATGGGTCGGCCTGAGCCCGGCTCATGCCTACCCCTAGGTGTAAATTGAGCCACAATTACCTAGAGTGAGCCAGCCTCTAATGCTAATGAGTCTGCGGAGTCATGAGAGAACTCAAGAATCAGGAAGCCTAATAAAGCAGATGAGTTCTCTTCCTCAGAACCAGATCTAGAGTGAAGAAGAATGCTTTCAAGAAAGGTCACAGTGACGAAGAGACAGAGGACTCTCATTTATTAATTTATTGAAAAAACAATTAAGCCCCCTAATTCATATTTACATCCATAAAACATGGGGCAAAACTTGGTTCAGAAGACTTGGGCAAGATGCCTATGTGCCCCAACTACTATGCTAATGTGCATTCCCCTATATACGTGTGTGTGTGTGTGTGTGTGTGAGAGAGAGAGAGAGAGAGAGAGAGAGATTGTGATTTCTTTCTCGGTTCAAAATTCTTGAACTATAAAACACTGAAATGTAGGATTAATTAATTTTGTGTTTATCATTTACTTCTGCTTGATCATTCATGCCTTCTATTACGTTATATTTTATATGAAGTTGTTTTATCTGGACGAGGCTTTTATTCTTATCGACCAATGTTATTGAGACCGCACTTAGTCACTTACCAGTTGGTACTGGCTCCCATTCAGAATCAGGGCAACCTTAAAGCCTTAGGTTCACTTTGATTCCAATTATTTGCCAATCATTGCATGAACAAGGTCCAATAGAGACTCCGGCATAACGAAAGCCAAGGATAATGCCGAGAGAAAGAATCTCCATGCTCTCCAAGTAAACGTGCAATGTATGAAGATATGGTCTCCAGACTTTACCATTTTTCCCACACAAATAGCAAACATAGGGTGTTAACACCATATAAGGTGTTCTCCATTGGAGCATGTCCATAGTATTATGGCCACCTAAAGATGCCACCCAATTGAATGCCCTCACTCGATATCTGTGGATTCTTCAAGTCAATCCAATTTCCCATCTTATCACCTATTGATGTTACCCATAAGCTTTTGTGAATACAATCATATTTTATTTTATCATTTCTAGTCTTGCCACCTATCCATGCCAACATTCTCATCGTAGCTATGTTCATTCTATATATGGGTTGTTTCTTGTTTTCACAATATTTTACTCCTTAAAGCTTGGCTAGTCTTATAGCTCTTATAAAAAAATTCTTGAATTTTAATGGTATTTATCTTATCACACAACACTCCAAAATATCTATCGACTTCATTCACCTTGTTACAATTCTATGAGCAACATCCTCAATTTCTTCCTTATGGATGAGTGAACTGAGATAACGAAAGTGGTAACTCTGGGGTATCTCTTGGTTATCAATCTTAACTAATTCCTTGTTTTACTTCTATTTTTACTAAAATTTCATTTCGTATATTTTGTCTCAGTCTGGCTTTATACTTCTATTTTTAGTAACATTGCAATCCATATATTTAGAACAATATCATGGAAAATAGCATACACCATGAGACCTCTTGTATATGCATAGTCAACTCATCCATAACTAGGGCAACGAGATACGGTCTTAGTGCTGGTCCCTGGTTTACACCTATTATTATCACATAGCCTAAAACTAGGTCAATATATCTACTTGAGACCCCTTTATTTCCCAAACCCACTAAATGATCTCTCTGGGTACTTATCATAGATTTCGTAAGCTAATAAAGACCATGTAAAGATCTCTCCTACTCTCTCTAAAGTTTGATATCAGTCTCCTGATAGATTCCCTAAGTTAATAAAGACCATGTAAAGATCTTTCCTACTCTCTCTAAAGTTTGATATTAGTCTCCTGATTAAGAAACACCTTCAGTTTTCAATCTATCTGACATATCTTAACTGATTTTATGATACTCTAGTTCCATGTCTTAGTTTATGTTTAATCATTGTCTCTCAAAGTTTCATTATATGTCTCATAAACAGCCTATCTAACTCATATTTTATCCACTTTTGCTTCATTTCTTGGTCCTTCATATATATATATAGGTGTATGGGGGGAGGGGGGACTTTAATGTCATGAGGCATCCTTCGGAGCGGTTAGGGGCTGTAAGATACACTAACCAGATGAGGCAGTTTAATGACTTCATAGACCAGGCTGGTCTGGTGGACCTTCCTTTGAAGGGTTCGCTTCTCATGGGTTGTCAACCAAACTCATTTAGCTGGTAGTAGAATCGATAGGTTTCTCTTAACGCCAAATTAGATGCAGCAGCTCCCTCTTATCTCTCAAGATGCTCTCCCGAACCCGGCTTCTGACCACCTGCCTATTCTTCTAAGTGCATGAGATGACCCTTCAGATTTGAAATTATATGGCTTGATATCAAAGTGAAAATTAGATCATGGTGGAATGAGATCATGGTGGAAGGCTCGGCCAGCTTTATTTTTGCATAGAAGTTGAAGTTGCTTAAGATTAAAATTTTTGGCTGGAGAAAAGAGGAGTTTGGGAAAATGGAGGTGAGGAAGCAACATTGTTTGGAGAAGATCAGGGTGATAGAGCAAACAGGCCAGGTTACCCCTTGAGGAATCCAAAAAAGCTTCAAAATTGGAGGCTATGTCTGATTACAATAAGTTGTTGAAGATGGAAAAGATGTCATGGAGGCAAAAACCCAGGATCAGTTGGAGGCTATGTCTGATTACAATAAGTTGTTGAAGATGGAAAAGATGTCATGGAGGCAAAAACCTAGGATAAGTTGGCCAAAAGAGGGGGGCCGGAACACACTTTTTTCAACGGATGGCTAATTTGAGATCTTCCATAAACATGATCGGTAAGCTTAAGGTGAATGATGAGTGGATCACGGAAGATGCTAAGATTTGGAATCACATAGAGGCATATTACAGGAACTTATTCAATGATCCCTTGTCGACTTGCCTTGATATTGATGGTATAGAGTATGACGTAATTAGTTTTTATCGGCAAAGATGGCTTGAAAGGCCTCTCCTAGCGGATGAGGTGATGTCAACCCTTAAAAGCATGAAGGACGATAAAGCCTTGGGTCTCGATTATTTCCCTATCAAATTCTTGAAGGATTGTTGGGATTTGGTGGGTTCTAATGCTTTAGCAGCCTTACAAGCATTTATCTCAAAGGACCAGTGATGCAATAGTCTTAGCGCTACTTTTATATCTTTAATCCTGAAAAGGGAGGGGGCAATTGATATTAAGGACTTTCGGCCCATAAGTCTTGTGGGTTGCCTCTACAAACTTCTCTCAAAGATTCTTGTTTTTTGTCTCAAGTCTATCCTTCTGTGATATCCAAGTCGCAAAATGCTTTTATGCTGGGTAGACAGATAATGGATTGTTCTTTGCTAGCAATGAGTGTATCAACTCTAGATTGAAAGTTAGTAAACGTAGTATGCAAAATTAATTTGGAGAAAGCTTATGATCATGTCAACAGGGATTTCCTAAATTCTATTATGCAAAAGATGAGATTTGGGCAATGGTGGAGGAATTGGATGAAAATATGTGTGTCGTCCCCATCCTTTTCGGTTACGATCAATGGCTTCCCTAAAGGTCTCTTCAAGGGTAATAGAGGCATCAGGCAAAGAAATCCACTCTCTCCTTACCATTTCATCATTGCGGTGGAGATCCTTAGTAGGATGGTTAAAAAAGCTAAGAGCTTCTCTGCTAGTGATGGGGGCTCTCAGTTTCCTTTTATCTAATTTGCATCCTTTTTTCTCCTTGATAATGATCCAGAAATGTTCCGCAACTTGAGATGTATCCTTTTTATCATGGAGATTGTTTCAGATTTGAAGGTGAACCTTAGGAAGTCTAAACTATTCCCGGTTGGGAATGTGTTGAATTTGGAAGAATTGTCATCTTTAATAGGGTGCGAAGTGGAACCCCTTCCAACTTCTTACCTGAGCCTTCCTTTGGGAGCAAGATCATCCTCAAAGACTATTTGGAATCCATTAGAAGGCTTGAAAGAAGGCTGTCAACATGGAAATGGAGGTATCTCTCAAAATGTGGCAAGTTGGTTCTTTTAAGGATTGTCCTATTAAGTTTCCCAACATATTTCATGTCTCTCTATGCTACCCCAAAGTCAATAACCAACAAGATAGAACGAATGCAAAGAATTTTCCTTTGGCAAAACAATCCTGGGGTGAGAAAGATAAACTGGGTGGGGTGGAAAGAGATTTGTAACCCATTGGAGAAAGAGGAGCTGGGCATTCACTCCATTCGGCAAGTTAATACAGCTCTTCTTAATAAATGGCTTTGGAGGTTTGGTATGGAGAGAAGGTTTGTGTGGAGGGGAGCCATTGCAGCCAAGTATGGAGAATCAACAAATGGGTGAGCTACTCATAAACCTATGGGCGCAACGGGCTGCGGGGTTTGGAGAAGTATCTACAGAGTTATGGATTTGCATCATTGCTTCGCTAGATTCAAGATCAACAATGGTGAGTCCATGCAATTTTGGACTGATTGTTGGTGTACAAATATCCCCCTTTGTACACTCTTTGTACCTGTAAGAATGGCACTGTTAAAGATCATATGATTAGGACAAGAGCATTTTACACATGGAATATGCACATGAGGAGGAATCTCAATGATTGAGAAGTGGAGGAGATGGGAAGCTTCCTAAAGCTTTTGGAGGGGCACAGCCTTGAGGACACAGACCTCCCAGATGAGATAATCTGGTTGCTTGATAATGACAGTGATTTTTCTGTGAAATCCCTCTACCAGTACCATGAGGCGGTTCCTTTCCCTGTCCATTTTCTTTGGAGTAAGCTTATCCCATCCCAAGTATCTTTCTTCATGTGGCAGGCATGGAGGAATCGTATTCCCATGGTGGACAATCTCATAAGGAGGGGTCTCATCATCCTGAACAGGTGCTGCATGTGTGGATGTAAGAGCGAATCGGCCAACCACCTCCTTTTGCACTGCAGGGTAGCTGGTCTCTCTGGACATTTTGCTTAATCCGATTTCATGTGCAGTGGGTATTTCTGGGTTCATTGAGAGATCTCCTAAACTGCTGGCCTTATCACCATATCGCATCTACTAATCAGCTCGCCTTATCGATGTGGAAGCTAATCCCTCCAGCTATTGTATGGACAATTTGGGGGGAGCGCAATCAGCAAACCTTCAATGGGATCTCAATCCCTATTCCTAAAATGGTGGATGTTGTGCTCAGCATGATTTTTGGTTGGCTATCCGTTAAGTCGCCCAACATCCTTGGGCCCTTTTTTCTTGGATCTTTGACTGGGACTCTTGGATGCTTCATCATTAAGGAGGAGGGGTTTCGGTTTTGGTGTATTTTTCTTCTCCCTTGCATTTTTCCCTAGGGCATGTTTCGTGCTTTGGCGGCTCTTGTATCCTTTCTCTTTTTGCTCTTTTAATAATTACTTTACCTTTTCAATATATATATATAAAATCATTTCAATTCTTCAGTATTTCAGATATGAAGCTGGCCTCTGTGTGTTCTTGAGATCAAAATCAAAGGTGTTTGGACTTTCTTGTCAGATTTCATGACTTTGTATTTGAGTGTGTCCATTTTTTTTTTTTTGTCCTGGTGGTGTATTGATCTTGGCCATATCCCTTGTACTGTTTTTCTGTAATTCTTTCTCTTTAATGAAATTTTATATTATTTATCCAATTTTTTTCTTAATGGTTTCATTTAATCCTAGTGCATATGCAAAAATTATGTTACTTATCTCTTTTTTAAGACAAGTGTATTATTCTATCACCTATTCTTTGATAATTTAAAATTTTATCTTTTAAATCCTTATCTATAATTATTCTTACCCCATTTTTTTTTATTGTCTTTTCCTGTTTGCCAAACTTTATAGCATCAATTTTCTTTTCTTTTTTCCCCTTTCCACCGAGTCTTGAAGACAAGTTATATTAACTTTCCTTTTTTGTTTCATTGTATCTCTAACCCCATATTCACTTGTCCATGGTCCTATGTTTGTCCAATCGTACTCTCCTGGACTAACTTCTTCTGCATGTGTCTATGGTGTAGGAAACCATGCTTACTTATTGCATCCAAGCCCCGATGGAGCATGCCGCTTCCAGGGGATGCCATAGCCAACCCATATTGCATATTTCTCACTGCACCTAGTTGATAATGCAGCATGATGCTTTTTGGGAATGCCCTAGTATAAGGTTGAAACAATCAAATTTCATGATTCATGTTTAAATGATTTCAGCAATGTTTTATGCCAGCTGTCTACTTAATGCAACCTTCTTCTTTTATCTAGGCTTGGGACTGGTAATATATAGTTTTCTAAATACAAACATTGGCGGAGTAGCATATACACTTGTAGATTAAGTACAAAAGTAGGGGGTTGAGTGACCACAACTATTGTAGGTTAACACTGATCTATTAGAGTAGGAAAGACTATAGGTATTCTAGAAGAATCCTAGGTGGAGGAAGCTTATGGAGAAGACTAAGGAGTATGAAATGCTGAAGAATATCCAAAAGGTTCCTAGCCAATGGATACATGACACATGGCACAATCTTAACCATTCATTGTACATGAGAATGTCATTAAAAAGGGGAAGGCTCCTCATTTGGGAGGCACCTTAGTCATTTGCACAATATAAATTTTAGCTTATCACTTTCAAGTGTTCTTAGCTTGCTTAGTGCTCTAAAAGGGAGAATGGTTAGGCTTATTCGTTTACAAGCGGATTTGTAGCTCAAGTGTTGTACTGTCACGAACAAAACGGTCTGTCTTGTGACACGGTAAGTCAGATGGACTTGCGATAGGCATGGACTCCCACCCTAGAACGTACTAGCAGTGTTTGATGGTCTGCTTGTGTTGGGGTAAGGGCTTAGTGGGGTGTGGGGCTCATAGTGGTGTTGGGTGAGGCCCACACAAGGGCGAGGTCCAATCAATGAAGCAAGCACGTTTATGGAAACTAAACGTTGAGACAAGACTAAGTTCAAATGTTTCTCAAATCTTTGAAGTTCGTGTTTTTGAAAAGAGATGTTTTACATTTTGGAAGGGGTTGATGTTCCCTTTTGGCAATGGGGTAAATGCTTACCTGCTACCTTGAGGGGAGGTGTATGCCTAAATCTCCCATAGCCTTAGCATAGTGATGCAGAACGATAAACAGCCCACACTCAATTTTGATGGGTTTATGCTGGGGTATTTTGGCTTTAATGTGTTTTTGATATTTTTGTATAGAAATATTTTTTGAATTTCGTCTGTTTTTAGGTTAGTCAAAGTTAGGTTTTATTTTTTTTATTAGGAAAGTGAAATATCTATTTTCATCACTTTTCTTTAGGCCCTATTTTGAATAGTCAAAACTTGCCCATTTAGCTTGATTTTGATGTCATTTGAAATGTTATTCCACTAACTTTCCAACAAGTCCAGGATCTTGCAAATCCAATATTATTTGGGAA
>JAOXJP010009137.1:0-17899 GCA_025762735.1 Platanus orientalis | reverse complement strand
TAAGCCTAAGGTTACAGTTGTGAAAGTTTGAAATTCAAAACTAAAACATTTGAATAATTAAACAATACTCAGTTACACAAACTAAGGACAACTGTTCTCTATTACCATTTATCGGCGAGTTGCGTGTTCTGGGTCCTTGAGATATTTGTCTTTTTAATTTGTTCAAGAGATCTTACAAAATTATCCTTCTGTCGTTACAATATATGAATGCGTCCTAATGATGGGGAAAGATTGTCCTTTTTTGGGGGGTTATAAAATTTGATTTCCAATTACATTGACAAATACACGAAATTAATGTTAAAGCTAAAAGATTTTCATGTCGTGTTAAGAATCAGAGATAGAAAAGTTATTAGGAGAAACTGGACGGAAAAGGAGGAGACACACAACCTCTTTCTCTTCCCAATATTTGTAATATTGGGACAGAGAGTAGTTGGTGATTGGATTATTGGGTCTCAACTTTCTTTTTAAATCTTCAAAAGCAAACTCCATTTTCACCACCATATTGCCGTCTTCTTCCTACTTCTGTTATTCTATTTACTTGTTAAAAAAATATGAAATCTCCAACAATGACAATTGCTTCTTCTTTCAAATTTTTAGATCACCAAAATCTATTTTGGTTTGAAGTCATACCTAGAAGACAAGACGACAATATCACATGGAGATTCCTCGTCCCCTGTTGTTACAGGGCGGAAAGCCCACTAGATCCCAGAATGTGTTGCGAAATAAAGTTCCTTTTAGAGTTTATTGCCGTTAGACATAAGCAACCTTGGTTCATCTCACTCATTTGATGACATCCCGAATTTTCTCATCAGTTCGAAAGCTTAGACTATGGCTGTTGATAGCTTGGAGTTGGATGGCTTGCAATGCTATAGGGAACCACTAGTGAGTTTATAGAAATGTCCTTGATTCTTTATAGTCATCATTTTTTCTCTTTTTTTTTTTAGGTTGTGATCAATTTTGCTAAAATCTTTCGTTTCTTCACTTGGTGTTTTCTTTTTTAATTAGTGGACATTTCTTCAACATAAATAATTTTCAACAGAATTGAAATAATTTTTTGCTTGTTTCATCTTCTACATGTTCAAACAATGTAGGCAAAAGTAATACTTATTGGCAACTGATACTTTTCAAATTGGTAACACTGATCGGATACTGTTGTAAAAACGAGCACATGCTCATCATACCTCTGGTGTATGAATACACGGTGCAAGGGAACTTAGAAAATCAACTATTTAGAAGTACGTTTGCTCATTCTCTTGATTGTATGCTAACTCAATAACAGGTGACCAATCCGATTTATGCTTTTTATTATACAAAAATACAGAAAATAACTAGATAACAAATTGGAGGAACATCATGAAATCCTTAGGAAACTTAACCACTGATTATGAATGACAATAACTTAATCCATTGTTTCATTGTAGATTAGAGGATTATATCTAATTTCTCAAGGAGAATGTAAGATATTTTGCTTTCTAACCATGGTTGATGAAAATGAAAATTACACTCAGACCATTAAAGAGTGTCGTCTTTCTTTCATGAAGTATAAAAATCCATAATATATAGAGACTATAAAGGTTCAAACATTTTGCTTGATGTTGTAAGTTCTTCTTTTGATTTATCTTCCTTGTCGATTGTTTTACAAAACAATATAACTTTGATATATTTAATGCCTAAAATATATGTATTGCTTATGCACTGGTCTAAAATGTTTAATTAATAGCTACCTAATTGCTGTATAGTAATCCAAAACCATACCCATAAAACCAATCAATCTTCTTATCACTCTCTCTTTCTTTTCCTCTCTCTCTTTTTAAGATATGTAACTTGATTAGCTAAAAGAGAAATTGTATATTTGGTAGTTAATTGTATGAGAGGTCGCCCGTGGACTGAACAAATAGACAAATGTGTTAAAGATTACATTTACAATTGTATGAGAGGTTGTCAATATCGTGATAGTAATGTATTTAATCTTTTTTTTAATCCAAAAGATTTGTTTCCTATGAGTTCGATCAAATTTTCACTTAAAAAATTTGTTGAAAACTAATCTTATTCATGGTGACTACTAATATATTTTGGTTAATTTAAAAGCAACGAGTGACATGTACAGCTTTGGAGTGGTCATCTTAAAGCTATTAACTGAGATTCTGTGAGACGATCAATAGACCAAAACCTTCCCACTAGAGAATAAAACCTTGTAGAATAGGCGAGACCTTGTTTGAATGTTTTTTGAAAACTCGACTGGGTAATGGATCCTAAGATCGAAGGCCAATACTTCATCAAGGAGGCTCAATAGGCTATAACATTGGCTTACCGATATTTAAGCCTCCATTATAAACCTATAATGAGTGCCATAGTTAAAACCTTGGAGTTTTTGAAAGGATTTGATGATATTCTAGTTGGACCTGTTGTGTACATTGTTTTGATTCAAGAGAGAGAGGAAGGTGATACAAAAGAGGATGAAAAGAAAGTTGAAGTACCAAAGGAGGACAAGAAGAAAGAGAAAGGTCATCGCCACCATTGTGGCCATGGACATTGAGTCCAATCACCGATATCTCTAACAATCTATTTTGATAATGCTTTATGCAAAGACTTGATCATTGCAGTCTCAAAGTATCACTGAGCCAAGGGTACGTAGATTAGTAGAGTTGTAAATCACGCTATACATAAAGATATTTCTTCCAAGTTTGCAAAAGCAACATGGCTTATGTAAATAGTCTATTTCGAATGGAATATGGAGTGCTTTGTATAGTTTTAAGAGGCCCACATACTTGTAAGGATGCTTAGGCATTCAAAGACCCTCAGAGCTAGATCTCAAAGAGAAAATTCAAGCTTTTATGGATTTTATTTTGTATAATTACAAGTTTAATGTCTCTCATGATACATTAATAAACCTTCATAATGAGAATTATGTTTTGAAAAATGTATAGTAGAAATTGAAGCCAAAAAGTTGGTTTGCGTTGCCTTTAAGGTGATTTTCACAACTAAGAAACATGCCATTCTACACTCAATATTGTGATCCAGCATGCATGTAGGATAGTGAGTGTGTGTATAGGAGATGGGAATAAAATCACTAAGGCAATTAAGTGAAATAAACTAGATTCATTCTTGCACCATTCAAATACGAATCCAGATAGTTCTTTAAGTTACATTCATCATGCATGAAAAGAGTTAAGGGAAACAAAACAATGAACACATAAAAGACCTAAACAATAATTTAGAATACGTAACTAATTTACGGGTTTAGAAAATTAGAACATGCTGTTCCAAAACCTGATGGGGTAAAAGTGTGTGAACAAGTGATCAAACAGGGTAATAATAAAGAGGGAAATAGAAAATAGGCAAGGGTTTTGTATAGCAAATAAAGATGAAGGTTATAACATGATTAGGGCTCAAAATATGGGCCGATGGTGTAAGAATATGTTCAGAAAATTAATCTACCAGCCACTAAGAGTATACCACAACAGTCCACAAAGCACTACTTTAGGGCATTTGAAAGGAAACCAAGATAGAGGGATAATACCTGATTTTGCTGATGCAAGGGTCCCTTGAAGTATAGTAGCAAGTGCACAAAGAACCCAAAGAATGAAGTGGCCAAAATCTAAGTCTCTTCCAAATTTTTGAGTCAGCTTGAATACACCTTGTTTGCCGCCTGGGTATAATAAACCCAAAATAGGGTTTGAACAGATGGGAAAATTTCAGGGGTTTGACTTTTGTGATTGGGTTGCCCAGGGGTGTACTACACCCTGGGAAAATCAAGAACACAAGGTGTCGTGCTGTATGGGTCTAATATGAGGTCTGTCGAAATTGGTCCAGCAGACCTTGTTCATGCCGGGCTTGACTTCAGTCAGTCATGGCTTCAAATTGATCAAAGTTTTTGGTAGCACTTCTCTTACTCTAGGATCGTCCAGGTGTCTAAAGCACCCTAGAAAAGTCGAATCAGCACAGGCTTTGCGGGTGTGACTTTGGTATCGAATCTCCTCCAAGCTGTTCCAGCAGTGAATTCACGTCTGACACTTATAAAACTTCCAGCAACTTCTTCAAATCAGCAAACTATGAGGGATAGTGTATATAGAGGGTGTCGCCTAGCAGTTAGGAAGTTCCGTGGAGTGTTGGATCAAACAAAACTCCAAGAGCACAATGATGGTGATCAATCTCTTACAAAAACTTCAGTTTCAACAACACAAAATCTGATAAGGAGTTAGAAAATAATGAAGAAAAGAAAATGAAGAAGACCTTTAACCTAAGGGGAGGAAGTGGCCACCACCAGTGTTAAACTAGGCGGGGGCTTAGTCCCATTCTAGGGTTTTGGGTTTTCAACCTGTATGCAAAGGAGGAAGAAGAATGAGCCATCATTAGTTTTAAAAACTTATAATATTTCATAACATAAACTTAAATCGTGGGGGGGTATAAATAACCCACCCTCACGGCTAGGTCAATACAAAAGTATGGTCATAGGACCAAAATAGCCCTATGCCTAATAATCTTATGTCCAAATTACTCCCGAACTATAAATAATAACGAAAAAAATCCAACTAAACACCTAAAGACAAAACTACCCTCACAATGTGTCCCCTTCCAATAAGAGACATAAAATAAATCAAACAATAAAATAAAAGACTCTCTAACATGCCGGGACCCTCTACTGGAACCAAAGTAGGGGTCTAACTCTCCTGCGCCTCCTTTGGTAGGTCTGGAACTTGCGCCTGGACCCGATGCCCTCATCATATTGCTTACTCAGCATAGTTGCCGACAGTGTCCATCCTTTGAGGCTGTTCAACTAATAAGTTGTGTATTATGTAGATGCCGAACAATGAGCACCGTGGTTAAAATCTATCGTTTGGCATCAGAACACCCTCCTAGGTATGCCAAGGAGGATGAAGACGCAAGATTTAATGGAGAAACGCATGGAAAACCTAAAAGAAGCTTGAGATTAGATTAACACTAGGCTTGATTTTATTCAATAAACTTTGGAGCACCCTGCCTTGTGGCTTCCCCATACCACCAATGAGGAGGACACGAGGACTCGAGAATCTAGAGTTGATAATCCCTACGATTAGAGCAAAGGTATTCAACCATGTTTTGCTCAAATTGATTTCCAATGCTCCAATGGGCATGGTCCATTGGAATTTATTTATAAATTTGAGTAGTTCTTTCGTTATCACCGAATAGTCAAGAATGGAAAATTTATCCTTGCTTCATTCCACATGGATGAAGCTATTTCAATGTGGTTTCAAGGCTATACCCATGTGAACATTGATCTTACATGGAAGAGAATGACGAAAGTCATGTTGGTCCGTTTTGGAACTACTGATTACAGGAATCTTGATCGCTTGTTGGCTAAGTTGTAGCAAGGGTCAAGAGCCGACTATCTATACAAAGTTAGCAAGATGAATTTGAATACCTTACCAATCATATTAAGGGATGATCGGGTTGGGCCCTAATGGACACATTCATTCAAGGGTTGTGGGACGAGATTGGCCAAGAAGGATGGATGTTCCAATCATCATCATTGTTGGACTCAATGGGTTTAGCTTATTGTCAAGGGCTCAACCTGGGGTGATCATTGCCCTCACAAGGAGAATTTCGGTTGATTAGATGAAGGCCTATCATGAGCGAGGTTTATGTTACTATTGCTATGATCGGTTCACACCTAGACATTGATGCAAGAAGATGCATATGAGTAAATTGAGGACGCGAAAACAATAGAAGATGTGATTGAGACTAAAATCCATATTGAGGTATTTCTCAACACCTTACCGGGGGTCACTTGGGCACAAACCAATGCGATTGTTGGGGAAAATCAAGAATGTTATAGTTAGCATTTTGGTTGATACAAGAAGCACACATAATTTTCTTGTGGAAGCCACAACCCACCCATTATGGCATCCAATCCATCGGTTTAAGGATTTTTTTATTCATGTTGCTGATGGTACCAATCTTAATTGTAACGCTCGTTGTGAACAGGTTTGCATTGCATTGGGGCCTTGAAAATTGATTATGATTTATATGTGCTACCATTATGTGGATCAGATATAATTTTGAGGGTCCAATGGCTTTAGACCTTGGGATCGATCAATTAGGATTTTGCCTACCGTAGAAGTTACAATGGCATTTGAATATCAAGAGGTTCCCTCCCCTTTGCATGGGATCTACAACATGAATGTAAAAAACCATTGATCGATCTGACATGCGATGACTCTTAAAATGAAATTCACTACTTGTTGTGGTTCAACTAAATGCATGCATAGATCATAATAGTACTTTAGAGATTCCGAATGAATTAGTAGAAATCTGGAGTCTTATAAGTCGGTGTTTGACCCACCTCATGGCTTATCTCCTTATTGTGCGCATGATCATTGAATCCCCTTGAAACTGGGAACACACCAAACCAATTTCAGGTCCTTATAGATATCCACACATGCAGAAAAATGAAATCAAGTGCCTCGTAAAATGGTAAAAGTAATGTTAGAGGTTGGGACTATATGTCAAAACAGAATTCCTTATCCTTAACCTGATCTTTTGCTACATAAATTGATGGATCATGGTGCTTGCATATTGATTATCAGGCCCTTAATCATTCAACTATCAAGGACAAGTTCCCCATTCTAGTGATTGACAAATTGCTTGATGAGCTTCATGGTGCACATTATTATTTCAAGTTAGACTTGCGATCGGGACATCATCAAAATTGTGTACATGAGCTTGATATTCACCAGATTGTCTTCTAAACTCATGGACATTATGACTTTTTGGTAATGTCTTTTGGTCTTACAAATGCTCCTTCGACATTCCAAAGTTTAATGAAGGAAATCTTTAAACCGTATTTACGCAAGTTTGTCTTATTTTTTTTAAATGTTGTACTGATCTATAGTTCTAGTTGGAGTGATCATTCATCTTAAATCAGGATGGTTTTGGAAGAATTGAGCAAGCACAAACTATATGTAAAGGAATCCAAGAGCATCCTTGGCTGATCTCAGATAGAGTATTTGGGTCCAAGGTATAGTTGTTGATTCCGAGAAGATACGGGCCATGGTGGAATGCCTAAGCCTAAAAGTCTTAAGGCTTTATGAGGCTTCCTAGGTTACAAAATACTCCTAAATTTTTTTTTATGGCTATGGTTTTATTTTCACGTTGTAAACTCAAATACTAAAGAAGGATGCATTCCTTTAGAATAAAGAGGCGGAAGCGGTTTTCAAGAAACTCAAGGCAGCCATGCCATCAACATCGGTAATTTGCTTGCATGATTTTTCTAAGCCCTCTGTTATTGAGTGTGATGCATTGGGAACTGGACTAGTTTGAGTTCTCATGCAAGGAAGAGCCTTTAGCAACAAAGCCTTATTAGGAAGACATCTGGCATCATCTATGTAAATTGTATAAACAAGAGATGTTGGCAATAGTTCACATGGTTCAAAAGTGGCATCATTATCTCATGGTTCAGCATTTTTAGATTAAGACAAATGATCAAAGTTTGAAA
Organism: Platanus orientalis; assembly: GCA_025762735.1. Taxonomy (NCBI): domain Eukaryota; kingdom Viridiplantae; phylum Streptophyta; class Magnoliopsida; order Proteales; family Platanaceae; genus Platanus; species Platanus orientalis. The sequence goes on along the minus strand of JAOXJP010009137.1, from coordinate 10,425 downwards.
TATTTACTGAAACAACATGTGAGGACTAATATGTAGTAAAAATAGGCAACAAAACTTGAACGATTTGATTATAAAATTTTCTACTTCAAGGAGAACAACAATGTAGTAGTAGATGTTCATGACAATTTGATCCAACGGATCATTGATCGCTTTGGGGGTCTTTGAATGCTTGAACATGTTTACAATACTTTGTGGGCCTCTTACAACTATATGTGCCACTCACTGTTTCATTCGAGACAAATTATTTACACAAGCCTTGTTGTTTCTACAAAAATAACAACAAAAACAACAATGGTAGCCTTATTCCAACTTGCTTAAGCATGGTACTCATTGTTGGCTTAGACTTTGGATGGAGGCATAAGCATCGGTAAGCCAGTGTTGCCGCTTTCTGAACCCCTTCAGTGGAGTATTGACCTTTAAGCCTAGGGTCCATTATCTAATCGGGTATCTAAGAATCATTCAAATAGGGCCTCACCCATTCTATAAAGTTTTATTCTTTAGGAAATGGTTCTTGTCATTTCTTAGAGGACTATTTCAAAGTTGTATACATCAATCATTGTTGGCAAATAACCTGGAAATATTAGTAGCCACCATGAATGAGGTTGGGTTTCAAGAATTTTTTTAAGTGAAAATTGGTTGAACTTACAAGAAACAAATATTTTGAATTAAAGAAAAGATTGGAAACTATACCTGTCATGATATGGGCGACCTCTCATACAATTGTAAATGTACTTCTCAACACATTTGTATATTTATTCAATTCATGGGTGACTTCTCATACAATTAACTATTGAACATATAGTTTATCTTTCACTTGATCAAGTTATAAAGCTACAAAAAAATTAGATAGAGGAGATTGATTGGTTCAGTGGGTATGGTTTTGGACTTTTGTACATTAACTAAGTAGTCATTGATTAAACATTCTGAACCAATACATAAACAAAACATACATTATAGGCATTGAATATACCAAAATTGTATTGTTTTGCAGAATAATTGACAAGAAATGTAGATCAAGAAAAGAGCTTATAGTGTTGAGCAGGATGTTTGAAGCTTTAAAGTCCTAGTATATTACAGGTTTCTTTGCTTCATGAAGGAAAGTGACACCCTTTATTACTTTGAGTGCAATTTTTATTCTTGTTGACTATAGCTAGGAAGCAAAATATCTTCCATTCACCTAGGGAGATTAGACATGATGCTCTAATTGGTAATGGATTAAGTTGTTATCGTTCATAATCAAAGGTTAAGCTCCTAATGCAGTTCAATGGAGATGTTATCAAAGTTGATGTAGAATGATGGCCAAGAATCTCAATAAAACCTAAGATATGTAGTAGAAACAAAAATAGGGTTAAAGAACCAAGAATTGAACTTGACGCATACTTAAGTAATCAAGATTTAATGAAAATTGAAGAAAAAATTTGATTAGAAGAGTTTAAAAAAATTGAAACAAGAAAAGAAAGAAACCCAAAAGGGCAATTTTGTAATTTTAGACAAAAATCCGAAATTACCAAAATACCCCTGGTCATGCTTAAGAAAATTATAAAATTTAAGGGGTGATTTTTACTTATATGAGGAGTATGCATACCAAATTTCAGGTTATTCTGAGATTTCTAGTTATATGAAATTATATAAAAACTCAGGGTACACACTTAATTTAAGAAAACAGAAAAATGGAGAAGAGTAAAAAACAAAAAAGAAAATAGAAGAAAGAAAAAGAAGATAAAATAGTACTTGGTGTGGGTAGTCACCTAGCTCACAAGCCCTTGGACATCATTATCAATAGGTTCAAGTTTAGGCTTCAAAAACTTGAAGAAGAGAAGGAGTTCCACTCGTGGAGAGCAAAAAATCAGTCAAAAATTTTATTCATTCCATCATACCAATACAAAAACGAGTATCCCTATATATAGACTCACAAAGTCATGAAAATAACAAAAAACCAAATTATAAACTCCTAATCTACTAGCTTACTTGTTACCTAAGACTTTTCTAAAGTCAAAGACTCAAAACTACTAAAAACTTGACTTTCTAAAAACAAAAATTGCCAAAATCAATCCCTTCTAGAGGATTTTGATCAACACTCTAAGATGACACCACTTTGACTTGTTGATTCTCTAAAATTACTAAAATACCATTGATAATAATATTTTATTACAAAAATACTTAAAAACAAAATTTAAAATGGCCTTCTTTAAAATGACCCTTATGTTCTATACTCTAATAACTCATGAAATATTAATTAAAATAATAAAATAACTCAATAAAGAATCCATCATGTGTCCAAAGATGTTCCTTCATTGTGTCTTCTTGTGTGGATCCCATCAAGATCATGTGTAGGCCCCACATGTCTCTAATGTTTGCATTAGGTCCCTAAGGATTTCATGATGCTCCTTTAATATGATTTCTAGTTATTTTTATTTTTTTCGTGTAATCTATAGCACAAATTGGACTGGCTGTTGAATTACCATACAATCAAAAGAATGAGCATATGTACTTCTAAAGAATTGATTATCTAAGCTCCTCGCACTATATATTCATACACTAGGTGCCTATGCTTATCCTCACAACAATATTTGCTTAGCTTTACCAGATTGAAATGCCTCAATTGCCAAAAATATGACTTCTGCTTGCATTGTTATAAAAAATTAAAAGAAACCCATATAAATAAATAAACAATATGAGAAGATGTAGAAGGTGAAACAGACAACAATTCAGTTTAGTTTAGTTGATAAATAATAATGCTTAAGAAATGACCATTAATTAAGAAAATTTAACAAATATTTTTGGGGCTTAACAAAAACGAAGGAAAAAAAAAAATCGCAATAAGGAATCAATAACGTTTCTATAAACTCAGCCTTGCAAGCCATCAAAGTCCAAGTTTTTAACAGCTACGATATGAACCTTCAACCCAGGTCTTAGCTTGTCATCAGTGAATCCTTTGTGAACTGGCCGAACTTGCCTTCTCCAAGAAAATTAATTTGGGAGAAGTTTTGGGTGATTACCTGCCGCTTGGCCAACGTAAATACACGAGGTTCGAACCAATGTAAGAATTCGAGATGTCATTGAACAAGAAAGTTAAACCTGGGTTTCATAGGTCTAATGTTGATAACCTCTGAAATGAGCTTTGTTTCGTGACACATTTCTAGGATGTAACAATGGGGGAGGGATCTCCATGTGATCTTTTCACCACCCAATTATTTCACCCTCATTATAAGTGGCTATAGTGGGAGGTGGGTGAGCATATATAACTTCGAGGGGTGTGGTTTTAATGGAAGTTTGGAATGTGGTATTATATCACCATTTGACCCATGGAATCCACTAGGCTCGGCTCGCTAAAAGCTTGGCTCCTTAAAGGTCTTTTATATATAAATATAAATATATTTATATTGCTTAATTTATTATACAGTTAAATTTAAACATTAAATATTACTTTTGTATTTAATTTTTTGTGTAGTACTTGTGTATTTATCGAGTAACACCATCATGATTGGCATCACATCTGATGCAGCACACAAGCTCTGTGCAGACCAGGGCAGCAGCAAACAGTGATAATACTAAGCTTCAAACACTGAGTCAGTCAGTCACCCTCAGCAACATTTAGTAGCGTCTTCACTTCTCACAATATGCAGCACATATGTTTATCAACTCATCAACCCTCTCAGGAAATTATTCAAACACATGGTGATCATAATATTTCCCACAGCAGTTTACCCACATGTGGTTGATACTGATGGCTTCCAATTTCAAGTAATAGTTTCCTTTCTATAAAGAACCCAATCACAGATAACAAAACAGTGGCTGCAGGTATTAGATTGCTTAGGATTATGTCTCTAAGAGAACATAACAAAACTCTAGTAACATAGGTCTGTCTGCAGTTCCATTAGAGATGGGTTTTGATTTTTCTGAAATCAATAACTCGAAGGTAAGGGTTAAGATGTAACCTCACAGTGTCGATCGATGCTATGTTTAAGGGAATTGATGGTATGATAGGCTATGGTTGCTGGAAATTTTTGAGCAGCAAGGTATGTCAAAAGAAGACAAGGGGTTTCAAGGTCTATTAAGTTTCTTGGTGCAGTCGACTGGTATGGGGATGGTTTATATGTATAGAACTCCAATGAAGGTAAGAGAAGATGGCTTAGAAGTGGTTGGCTATGTAGGATGATGGTATGGAGTGAGGAGATAAAGATGGGAGAAGAAGATGGATTAGATGAATTTTCTGGTTATAGGGTAACAAGGTCTAATGGAAGAATTCAGAAAATAGAGGAAAAGATGAGGGAGAAAAAGAAGAAGATGATAGATAGGTTAGAGTGCAAAATCACCAACTCATTTACCTTTGGTCATCAGCAACCAAAGTTCCAAGTGCAGCTAAGAACTTGAAGAGCACATGGATGGAAAGGCCATTCTCTGAGCAAGAGGTGATAGATGGGCTGAAAGGGATGAAAGTGGATTCTGTGCCGGGTCTGGATGAATTCTCAGCTAAGTTTTATTTGGAGTTTTGGGATACTATTGGAGATGACGTTATGTGTGTCATGAACGAATTCCATGCATCTGGCTCCCTTTGCCGGAGTCTAAACTCTTCATTCATTACACTTATTCCCAAATCACGAGATCCGCTAGAAATTCGTGACTATCGGCCTATTAGCTTGCTGAACAGTCTTTATAAGCATCTCGTGAAAGTCCTTGCGACTAGGATGGAATTGATCATGGGTAATGTTTTTCAGACACGCAGGCTGCGTTTGTCCGAGGGCGCCAAATGCTAGATTGTTGTCTGATTGATAATGAGTGTATTGACTATTGAGTTAAAGCCAAAAAGCTGGGGCTAGTGTGTCACATTGATATGGAGAAAGCGTACAATCACGTCAATTGGGCTTTCTTGGATTGGGTCATGGATCAAATGGGATTTGGCTATAAATGGGGGTTTTGGATTCACGTGTGCATTAGTTCGGCTTCCTTTTCTATGCTAATTAATGGAACTCCAGGTCAGATGTTCAAAGGCGAAAGGGGTTTAAGGCAGGGTGATCCTTTGTCCTCTTTCCTCTTTAATATTGTGATGGAGGTGCTCAACCTTTTAGTGATCCAAGCAGAGTCGACAGGTTGTCTTTTGGGTTGCAAAATTGGAGAAGAGGGCCCGTCTATTATTTTGCTGCAGTTCGCGGATGATTCACTATTTTTCATTCCAAACGAGGAGTTGGATGTAAGGAATCTTCAATGTATCGTGTTGTTATTCGAAGCTTGCTTAGGGCTCAAGGTCAATCTTCAAAAATCCAAGATGTATGCTGTCCAGGATGTCCCAAATTTGAACCATCTTGCCGAGATTCTGAGTTGTCAAACAGGCATGTTTCCCGCTGTGTATTTAGGCCTGCCGCTTGGTGGGACCAGAAAATCCAAAGTGTTATGGGACCCAGTGGCAGAATGCGTGCAACAATGCTTAGCAGGATGGAAGGGATAGTACCTCTCAAAAGGGGGAAAACTCACACTGATTAAAAGTGTGCTATCGAACCTCCCAGTTTACTTCATGTCTTTATTCCGTCCGCCCACATCAGTCTTGTAGCAGATTGATAGGATTCGTAGGGAGTTTCTATGGTCTTCCATGGAGGGGGACAAAAAAATTCATTTGGTAAAATATGAGAAAACATGTGAACCTCTTGATCAAGGGGGTTTGGGGATTCGTTCGCTTAAGGAAACAAACAAAGCCTTGCTAGCAAAATGGCTATGGAGGTTTGGTTCTGAACAGGAAGCACTCTGGAGAAGGGTCATAGCTGCCAAATATAAAACAAATGACCTGGGATGGGAGACCAATTGGCCTCGAGGTACGTATGGTTGTAGCCTTTGGAGAGGCATATCCTTGGAGATGAAAGCATTCAAAAATGGAGTGGGATATTGGGTGGGTTGTGGGAGGAAGGTGAGGTTTTGGCTAGATAGCTGGTGTGGGGTTACCCTTTTAAATCAAGCCTTTTCGGAAATTTTTGATCTTGCTCTTCTCAAGTAAGGAACGGTTGAAGAGCATCCCAATAGGGAGTTCGGGTCTCATTCATGGGACCTTCACTTGCACTGGGGATTAAATGCTTGGGAACTGTTGACGGTTTCATGCCTTCTAGTGAGATTTGATAGAGCGATAATTGGGGATCCTTTGGAGCCGGACACGCAGATTTGGACCCTCTCTTCCTCTTTTTTCGGTGCAATCTATGTATACCTATCTTCGTCCTGTCAATAGGTCGGACAGCACCGCCCCGCTCATTTGGAATTCTAAAATGCCATCGGAGGCAAGTTTCCTCCTTTGGCTGGTGGCGAATGGGAAAGTGCTGACTTAGGACAACCTTATGCGCAGAGGTTTCCATCTAGCAAGTCAATGCTCTCTATGTGGCTAGGCCACGGAATTGACGTCGCACCTATTTTTACATTGCCTGATAGCAACTGAGATTTGGGATTATTTCTTGAGGAGGTTTAAACAGCCCCGGGTGGTAGCGGAGTTGGTTAAACCCATGCATGGTATGAGACAAGTGTGGGCCATCTGTCTCCAAGGGGATTTATTCTTTGGCATAGTGTCCCCCATATTGTCTGTTGGAGTATTTGGGCTGAGAGAAATCTGAGGGTGTTTGAGGTGAAGTCTAGTCCATCTACGGTGTTGAAAGAGAGGGCATTTGGGCTTCTTTTTCGGTGGACTGCCCACCTTCCGGAATTCATGGGATGTAATTTCTCTTTTTGGGTTTTTGAGTGGGATACTCTTGTTTTTAGATAGCCTCCTTTGAGGGCATTGTACTTCTTGTGCTTGCTCTTCAATTAATAAATCTTTTCCTTACTGATCAAAAAAAAAAAAAGAAAGTGAAAAAAAGACCCTCCTTTTAGATAGGTTGACCAGGCCAAATGTGGCTTCTACCAGATGATGTTTAATATAACCGTATAAAAAACTATAATTTCCTTTAAGTCCCTACTTTAATAACTAATGAAAGACATCAAATAAACTAATAAAATCTCTACTAAAAGACCCTAAACCAAAACCAAACCCCTATAATATGTTCCCATGCTCTTTCTTGTTTGCCTTCATGCGTGGATCCCACCAAGGCCATGTGTGGGTCCCACTTTTCTCCAATGTCTTAATCAACATCACTCAACCAATTTTATCCAAAAAACAAAAAAATGATATGACATACATTGGTCTGATGACACCATGTGCTAACAGGTGATATGTATAAGGTTAAAATCGTTTAAAGAGAAGGTGCTCAATTCAAAAAGTAAGTGCCCAAAAAGAAGCATTAAATTCAAAAAACACATCACGTGTCAATCTGTGGTACATGTCACACATTGGTTACAGAAGCCAAAAGATCATTTCCTTTTAAAGTTGCCTTTGTTCTTTTATTAAAAAAAATTGCTTTTTGTTCAAGTGTGTTTCACTTCAATCAAATCAATTAGGCATTTAAGCTTGAGTTTGGTGAGTTGAGCCTGAAGTGAGCTCAACCCACAAGCCTAAGCTGAACTCAGCCCTTAAGCTGAGCCTGATCCTTGTGTCACGAACCTGAGCTGTTCCGGGCAACGCTCAGCTCAGCTCAACTCGTTGACACCCCTAGGTACAACCAATTTCCAACCAACAATGAGGGACTCTGACAAATTCTTTGATGTAAACCATCTCATCTGAAGGAGGCATCTCATTCCTAATATGTGCTTTTAGTGTAAGCAAAGCTTGAACATGGTTAGCCACATTTTGCTGCATTGTCCCTTATGAGCTATTGGCTTACTTTTTTCAGAAATTTGGGATGTCTTGGGTTGTACCTCACGACCTCATGGCAACTTATTGAGATTTGACCAGCAAGGGATTTTAGTAGGAGTGGTTGAATCCTATGGAGTTTATTGCCCTTCTCTTTGTGTTGGATGATGTAGAAGGATCTAACTATACGGTTTTTATAATGAAAGTGGAAGGGGGGCCAGCGTGATAGAGTGGGTGACAAGCCCTTTTATTTTCTTGTCTTCAATTCTAATTGAATTTAAAGAATGTTTATTTTTGTACAGCTCATCATATAGTCTCTTTGATCATGTCAATTTTTGTATCTTTGGGGTTTGACCCTTTTATTCAATGAAATTTCTTCCTTTAATAAAAAAGTTCCCCCTGTGGAACATTGTATATTGAGTTTTTTTATAATAATTTTTTAATTTTAATTTTTTTGAGATAAAAAAGGCACTTTATTCAAAAAGCAAAGAAAAGAACAACTTAACGGTAAAGGGATCACTGGGCAGGTGATACCCAGGAAGAAGAAAGCAACATGGAAAAAGTAAAGCAAACAAACAAGAAGACAACCGATATCCATGTATTGTTCTGTGTCTTCAAATAAATGAAAATTATCTAGGTATGCATGAACTTATTGGTTTTAATGTTTTTGGATGTTTGGGATTGCTGATGTATCCGTTCCACTTTTTACAATAGATTTTTTCTTGAACAAGTTTGTTGATTGAAAGGGGCTGGTCAATCCTTGATGGGGTTTTTTGTGCTAGCAAGAGTTATTTGCAAAGTTGATATGGAGGAAGCCTATAATCATGTCAATTGGGGTTTCCTGTTGTATATGCTTTGAAGGATGGGTTTCAGCCTTAAATGGTGAAGGTCTATTTGGAAATGCATTAGTTTGGCTTCTCTCTTGGTTTTAATCAATGGGTGTCTGGCTGGCAATTTTGGGAGCTCTAGGGGATCGTATTCCCCCCCTCCATTGTTCCTTATTGTGGGAGAAGCCCTAGAGGCTTTTCTTGAGAAAGTGAAAGAGGTTGGGATGATCAATGGATTCAGGGTGGGAGCTGAAGGGCCGGTCATTTCTCATCTATAGTTTTCCAATGATACTTTGGTTTTCTGCAAAGATTCCCAAAGGCAGTTGTGTATGGTGAGGTGTATTTTGAGATGCTTTGAAGCTGTATCTCGCCTGAAGATGAACTTCTCCAAGAGCGCTTTTGTCTCAATTAGGGAAGTGGTGAACTTTGATATGCTGGCTGCTAACCTTGGGTGTAGTAGGAGCACCTACCTCTCACTTGGGTATTCTAATCAGTGCTCCATACAAAAGAACATATATCTGGATTCTGGTAGAAGAAAGGCTTAAGAAGAGATCATCAAGGTGGATGGCCTAGTATTTTAGATCTAAAGGAGGCAAACTGAGTCTCATCAAGGCCTTTTGGCAAGCATTCCAGTCTACATCGTGTTCCTGTTTGTTATTCCTTCTTTGGCAACTCGACTTTCTTTGGCAAGGGTTGGAGAATGCCTTAAGTCAACCATTTGGTAGTTAGGGATAGGAGGTCTGTACGCCTACTTGTAAAGGTGGTGTGGGGTTGAGAAGTTTGAAGCTCGTGAATAATGCTCTTCTCTGCAAATGGCCTGGGCAATATGGGGCGGAATAGGAAATTCATTGGCGAAGAGTGGTGCGTGCCAAATATGATTCCAGGGATCATTGGAACTCAAGGGAGGTTGGAGGCCCACATGGGACTGGGTGTTGGAAAGGCATTATGAGGCTTTTCAAAGCATTTAAAAATAAAATCAGCTATAGATTGGGGAATGGGAGCACAACTCTGTTTTGGGAGGATAGATGGTGTGGTGATTCTCCTTTAACGGATGTCCTTCCATGCCTTTATGATATGGCTAGAAACAAAATGCCTTCAATGGCGAATCATGTTGTAGTGGCTAATGAAAGTACATTTGGCAGCCCCTATTGAGGAGGGCTCTTAACAGTTGGGAGACTGAGGTAGCAGTTCAGTTATTGGGTAGATTAGAAGGCTGCACAGTTGACCCAACAGCAGTGGATTCATAGCAATGGGATTTGGGTAGCGGTGTGGAGTTTTTGTGATGTCTTGTGTCAAGTTCCTTGATACAACCCAAGGAATTTTGTTGCCAAGACAGAATTTTGGTTCTAAATGATTCCTCTAAAGTCCAATTTTTTATGTGGACTTCGATCAGGGGAAGCATTCCAACAGTGGATAATCTGATTCGTAGGGGCATGTGTCTCCTAAATATTTGTCTTCTTTGCTATAAAAGCGGAGAATCAATTGACTACTTGCAGATTAATTGCCCTTTCGCTTGGGAGGTATGGTGCATAATGATGTGAGACTTTGGGATGTTGTGGATTTTGCTCCAACTTTTTCTTTTAATGGTAGACTGATTTGGAGTTTGGTTCTTGCAGTTATCTGTTGGTCGCTGTGGAAAGAGCAAAACAGTCGTGTCTTTGAAGATTTGAAATGTGCTGATGGAGATGTTATATTTGGTAAGTTAAAAGATTCAAAACTGAATCTTTTATGTATGCATGTAATGCACCAAGTGTGTATTGAGTTTTATTGATTTGCCTTTTTGGGAAACCAAAAATGGAAGCCCAATGGTCAAACATCATTCTTATATCTTCTCTTTAAGGGAAGAATGAGAGAGGTTGAGGAGCCTTTTGGGGAGAGAGAGAGAGAGAGAGAGAGAGA
>JAOXJP010009126.1:0-17900 GCA_025762735.1 Platanus orientalis | reverse complement strand
CCCACCTTAAAATACATCTGGGTCCCACTTTTATTTTAGCTCAAACACAGCCACTCGTTCAGATTTTACACAGAAATTTGGGTACAAAATCTGGGTGTGTTTTTCAAAACCGTTTCCAACAATCAATCTGGGTGTGTTTTTCAAAACCGTTTCTTAACAAATTGTAGGGCCCAATTCACGTACACCATGGCCTTGTGGTTGTGGGACATCAATAGGAGGAGAAGAAGAAAGTCAAACCAAGAAAACCCATAGAATCCCAAGTGCATTGCAGATTTGCACCCCTAGTGTTTGACTCATTTTCATAATCCATCATTTTCACACATTTAGGCCAACACAGGTCTTTACCTTGGCCCAAGGTTAGGTTCAACCTACGCCCATCACTTAATTTAGAAGTTTGGCCCAGACCCTTAATACATAGCAGGCTTAAATCTAACAGCACTAACGTTTAGGGATGTTAGCTGTATGACCTATGCCTACAGTAAGCAGATTTGTCACGTAAAGGTCAGAAACCTGGGTGGAGAGATAGAGGTCGCTATTGTTTTGAAGTCTATAGGGGTGGCCCATTGTCAGGGGGATAGACAAACTATTAATTAATGATAGAGCAAGGCTAATTGGACATATAGGGGTGGTCCATGCATCCACTTCAACTTGTTCACTTGCTTCAATGGAGTAAAAAGCTTTGTGGTCCTCTTCAAGGCCAAACTAGTCTTCAAAAACCTCCCTTTCCAAAACAAAACCTACCGGTTTGTGTTCTCATTACAGTAAGTAAATACTTTCGTTTTCACCACCAAACCTTAATTTGGCTAGTTCTCATGAACAATCAAGAGAGAGGAGAAGATAAGATGAACAAAGCTAAATCTTCAAATTCCCACCTTTATCCTCTCTTTAACAAACAAAACCAAAACCGTAATGGTTGACAAAACTAATACTTTTTTTCTTTTTGTAAGTAGTGTAATAATGTAAAGATCCCATTTTCCTTTCTTAAGATATTTTTGAAGGTCACATTCTGAAACAATTTAAGCTCAAAAATGTTAACTCCAATACCTACCCTTCGTGCATAATTGACAAAATTGTTTTTAACTTTTCCTTTAGACACATTTTGTTCCCTTTGAGATATTTCGAGTCTTTCTATTAACAATTAAACAGTAATAATAAATAATATGAATTACTCTAGGTTTTGAGATTTTTCTTCCTTGTTGCTTTCAAGTGTCATCATTTAGCCTATACCTAGGGAGCCTTACAACACGTTTCCTCCAAGATGGCAATGAAAGAATGGTCAGAACCTCGAGGTTATAAGTTTGGTTCCAGCTTGATGACCAAGAAAACAATAATACTTCAACACACAAATAAAGCCAAAATTTTCTTAGATATAAAATTTTCAAACATGCTAATGTGAAGGGGGTTTAGGCTGAGGATATTGAAAATTGAGAAGATGAAACTGTTTAAGAAAGAAAGGAAGGAGAAAGAAATAAAAAAGAAAAAAAAAAAAAAAACCTACAAATAACAAATGTTTATAGGGATAATCTATATATTGGGTCATACAGACAAGGACAGACTGCCTATAAGCACAATTTTGAACACCCAAAACATGTACAATGAATCAGATACACAATTCCCTGGTTCCCACCAATAAGAATCTCTGAGGTCGAATTTGAACATGATCACAGCCATCTAAAACATATCATATGCTAAAAAAGGAAAGAAAGAAATTAAAGTCTATACCCTATAGATGAAGTGGTTGTGATCATTCAATTTCTTGAATTTCCAAACCATAAGATATCCCCATTGAATCTATTGATGAGTAATTGGACCCTGCTAATAATTAGTGTATCAAGTTATTTCCATCTAAAGTAATCACACTGCAAATCATCTTCCCCTTGATCAAAATTGAAATTCTGTTTTGTTAAATTAATGTGCCTATATTTTTAACCAGGAAAAGAAAAAGCATAAAGACTAATCTAGAAGTCCAAGCTCAGGCTAGCCAAACCAAGCTAGCGGTGGAGTCATCCCAAAACCTAACCAAGTAAAACGCAAAAGAAGAAAAAGTCCCCCCATTTAATACAAATCAATTCAATCAAACACAAGAAAGCCTTAAAAGTCTACAAGCTTGAAAATGTGAATGCCACCCCACTGCATGTATCTATCGCAGAGGATATCAGGCCATTTATCTATATATATCTAAAGGTCGCACCCTTTTCAAACCCTCAATGAAAAAACAAAAGGGGAACAAAGGGGCCCTTAATGCCCTCCCATGGTCCCACCGAAACATGACTTTTTTATTTTTTTTTGGAAAGCCACCACCCTATTCGCTAGACCTCACAAGACTGAACCAACAAAAGGACAAAGAGGGGTTTAAAGGAAAAGCATCTCCTTGTCAGTTTCCATCACGGTAGGACTCGGAGCTGGATGGCTTAACACGGAAGCTCAAAGCTAATGGGGTAGGGCCCGGCAGCTTCATTCTAAAATATCAAAATGCCCTCGCACGTCCAAACTTTCCTTATGTTAAATTATCAAAATACCCATTTTACTTTGACAATTAATTAATATAAAGGACTTGTTACCAATCTAATAAGGATCCTCTCCCAATTAAGAGGGGATGACATGTACCCCAAAAAGTAAACTTCACCATCCAAAAAAGTCCCAACCCTTCTAGTCATATTCACTCAGAGGCAAGAGAGGATTCGGACTAGTTAGGCTGTGTTTGGTAACTCTCCCAAAGAATGATTCTTGCATTTTTATCCCACAAGATTTTAAAAGAAGTGAAAAAACTGTTTGGTATGTTCAAATTCTCTCTCCCGATTCCACTCTCAAAATTAGTTTGTGAGTGAAATTTTGGGAGCTAAAAAAAATCACTTTGCTGATTCCAGTTCTTGATTCTTTTTCTTCTCTTTTTTTTTTTTTTCAACATGCATCTTCATCATCATTTTCATTAAAATTTCAATTTCTCTTTTCTATCAAACCAAATACTTTTCTCATTCTGGAATTCACTTCAAAGAATGCATTTATGGTGAAATCAAGAATCAAGAATTGAGAGTTGAAACCTGAGAGAGTTACCAAACTCAGCCTTAGCATTTGATGACAAGTTCTTTTTCTTTTTCTTTTTCTTTTTTATTTTTTTATTTTTATAAAGAGATGATCTAGTGTAAGAGTGGCGCCGATTTGATATGCCCCCTTAATGAATGTCTAAGGACGCATGGCATTAAAAAAGTGATTTATACTTTTTGAGGGGTGATTTTCACTTTTTGGCACCATGTGTCCAACCAAACCTTAGGCATTCGTTAAGGGGGAGCATAAAATCCTGGGGTAAAACTGGGTAAAACTGTTTAACCCCCTCCCCCACCTCACGCCAAAAAATAAAAATAATTATAACCCAATTGGAAGTAACAAGATTTGGTAATGGATAGAGTTGTCATTTTGAGAATAAAGAAGGTTATATAGGGGTGGCATCTGGTCATTAAATGAATAATTTGTCTCTAACTATAGAAAAGCTAAGAGTACAGTTAGAAAAGCTAAGAGTACAGAGGTGGGTGATGGTGAGGTGGGGGGAGTCAATGGAGGAAAAGGAAGGAAGTCTACACGAGAAGCTCACGGTAGCGTGGGGGTGCCTTCTTTTTATTGTAACGACTACGCCTCTGGCTGTCTGGGCCCCCTCTGCTTCTGTCTTGGGCTGGGAGTGTTGGCTCTGGCGCCGCTTTCGCTTACCACCTTCTTCCTTTCTCTTTTTCCTCCCTTTCTTTTATTGACGGAATCCCACGTCGCATGTGACTTCCCCACGACCCATCCAAACCCTAGTTAGGTCTCTTCATGCTCTCCTCCTCCTCTTTATCTATTACATGTACAAGTCTATATAATATGTAATCCCTAGAGAGAAGTAAAGAAATATCTAGCTAATAAAGTAGATTTTCTCTTTAACAAGTGTCATTTAAGAGACAAAAATATTTTTTTACAGAAAGTAGAGTTTCAAGTTGAAGATTGACTTAAATGTTTAAAATTATTGAAATTGTGTAGTAAATGGTGCATGTGCTATTGCATCTGCATGCATTACCTTATGGTCATAGGGTTTTGGTCCTTGATTACCGGCATGTACTGACACTTGTGGTCAATCATAAAGTCCAATTCAATCATGGTTCTTTACTTAAAAAGCTGTGCATTGAACATGGATGACAGAAATCCTTGTTTCATTTGATTGGATGGTGTTATGTACAATTTGTATCCCAAATCACTAACAATGAGGCTATTGTTTCAATTTCGGATTTCAAACTCAGTAGAGAAAGTAAAAGCTAATTATAAAGTCATTGAACTTTATTTGTCGGTGGTTAGTGATTTAAGCATGTTAGAACACTTGGATCCTAACCACTGCGCCAGGAAGTTTCAATCCCCATGCAATTTGGTTAATGTCAATGATCTTTCCTTCATCATATGATCTGTATACCTTGTCTCTTGTGCTTGATAGTAAGACATAAAAGAGAAGGATGTTTTGGTTATGTCTTTCTTTCCCTTTTTTATTGGGAACAAGAAAAGAATATAAAAGAAAAGAAGAAAAGAAGACAAGCAGGTGAGTAAGAATAGCCTGTATGGAGTTGAACCCCTCTTGTACTCCATAACACAAGTCATGACCTCGAGGTTATTTTGTTAATTCAGTTTAACTAGGACCTACTTCCAATTATATAATTATGTTCTCAGCCCCTCAGGATTTGCCCCCCTCCCTCCAAAAATAGAAAAAAGAGGTGTGAATCACTTTCGTGATGTGTCCCCCACTGCATGCAATGGACACTTTAAGAGGGAACACCAAATCCCAGCCAGTCCTCAGCCTTCATTATTTTATATAGGCTGTGTTTGGCAGCCAATAGACATAAAATCATTTCATTTCAAATTTGCCAGGCATTTGAAGTTATAATGTGATGATTGAAAAATTAATTCATTCAGATTCATATTAATTTGTTAATGGATTGGTTTTCATTCATCACCAAAATATGAATGATGACATAAATCATTTCATTTTATAAATAAAAAAAAACCTGAGATGACTTCATTTCTAATTTTAGTTAACAAATTGGTAGGAATCTAAATGAGTTCATATGGAATCATCACCCTATGGCTACAATTGCTTTGGGAATTTAAAATGAAATAATAACATTACAGGTGGCTGCCAAACACGCCCTTATATATATTTGACTTGTCATGGCCCAGTGGTTAGTACCCTAATGGCTATGGCACTTGAATTATGTCTTCAGTCCTCTGAAGTCTTCTAAATTAATATAGTGAACAAAGTATTTCGTCACATCCTATAAAAGAAGTTTCCTTTTTATTTTCCCAAAAATAAGAGAAAGCTTGTCAAAAAATTCCATGGCTGAAAAGTATTTTGGAAAAAAAAGTCAAAAAAAATGCTTATATTAGGATATGTTTTTTCCTTGCAACTCTTTGAAGAGGAACACGCTGAATATTCAAATTTTGAATGCTACTTTAAGTAACATACAAGGTTTATATCCATTCAACTCTTACTCATGGAAGAGAAATTCGATTCAACTTCTAGACTGAGAAGGGTGTCACATAAGCTAATGCTCCAAAAGAGTGCAATTTGGAACAATTGAGGTTGATGTTTTTGGGGCACTGGGATTTGTTGAGACTTGAGAGGGAACCCAAGCCTTCCACGACAAACTCTTTATGGCCAACCATGCAAGTTGGGTTTATTCGCGTGAGCCGAAAGACCAGGCTCTGGAGGGGGTGGCCACATAGTTTCATGTTATATAGTTCTCTTTTTTATTAATGAAGCATTGACGAGTAGATATCCTTCACATGGAAAGTAGAACCTGGCCTTTGTTTTTGTATAAGCTAGAGACAGATCGATCGTCCCACAGGCCATCTCATTACAAAGAACAAATTTAATGTATCTTCTTCACTCACCAAACTGAGATATATGTGTTTATAATAATGTTGACGATTACTATTTTATTATATTATAATAGAAGCAGTCATGACCGTCGTCTTGGTCTTTATTTAACTAAAAAAAACCTATGGTACTGATATCATGTTTTTTTGGGGAAATATAAGACAAGACATTAATAGCTTAAGATATGAGTAATGTAATTTAATCTATAAGAGGAAAAGGAAATATATATGTTAAAGGGCTACAGAAGCTTCAAGTCATTCCCTTCTTTATGCTTAAGCTAGGTAAAAGTTATATAATCCGGATCCCCTTTACAAAATGTTGATTTCTTTCTTCCCTACTTTCTTTCTTTTTCTTTCTTTCTTTTGCTGAGATTATAGAAGTTTTTCGTTGTAATGCTTTATTAATTTATCAATCAATTTTGTCTTTTATATACATTGCGAGATTCAAATATACCATATATATATATATATATATATTGCAAGATTCACATGTCTAAATTGATTAAATAAGTGTTTAGAGGGAGTACTACGTAGAATATATACGTTATCAATCATTATATAAAATGTGAAGATGTTTCTTATAATCAAAACTAGGAACGTGATTTCTTAATTGGAGCTGGTTTGATGAGAACCTTCCATTCTTAGTTTCAATTATTTTGTCTTGAATTAGTCGATGGACACTAATGGAAGTACGGAAGATCGGACGTGTAAGAAAACTTCTTTTTCTTTTTCTTTTTCCCTCTTCGTCAATAAATGGGTTTAGAAAATGATATGGGCGCTTTTCTTCTACGTAGTGTATAATTTATTAGATATGGCTCTTCATTACCATTTTCAAAACAATTATCATTTGAACATTATATTAGGACTAGGGTTGCACCATTTTAACTGAAAACTAATTAGTGTTAAAAAAGATAAGTGAAACCATTTTACAACATTCACACTCTGATACCAATTGTTAAGATTGGAGCTACACCATCTTAACTAAAAACCAATTGGTATAAAAAAAAGAGATGAAACCCTACGGCATTTGCATATAGTCACCTGCAGCCTGTATTTGGAGTGATCACAAGAAGTGACATCATATAATTACACCAACACATTTAACAATCCTTTATACTACTACAGAACTAGTATCTTCTTAATTACCAAAAAAAAAAAAACCTAATATCTTCTTTAGGTTGTCAATTTAACAAGATTCAATCATCTCCACTAGGTTGACATATCAATGAATGACTAACCAATGTGTGACACCTGACAAAAGATGCATTGGTAAATATCTACACATGTACGAGATGGATTTGTCTCTAGGAAATGTTGGAAGAAAAATATCGGGTATCTCTGTTGTGATGACACCTATCCCATCATTTATATCAAAATATATTTCATAAAAAAATTATAATGTAGATAAGTATTCCATATCTACCAAAATACCTTTGTCAGGGATGCGAAAAACTATATTGAAGGTCATATTAGCCGGTCCCTACTAATCGGCACAACCCCAACCATAGATGGACCGACCCAAAAAGCTCTAAAGGGGCCAATCCTGCCCCCCAACTCATCAGACACCAAAACCCTCGACCAAGCAATGGAATCGTCCCTCGATACTCGACTCCGAGCATCCCGCTGATAACCTCGATTGTCGGTCAAAATACCTGACACCCCAAGATACTACTCAGACCCTTAAGATCCCCGGGACTTATAGACTATCCAAGACCCCGAGGCTCCCCGGGTCAAAAATCCCCCAACCTACTAAAGCGTGATAACCCTGACTGACTCAGCCCAAGGATAAGCATAATCCAAATAACCATTATCCGGATAAAATATTATCTGCAACAAACCTGCCAATTCTGAGAAAATGATAGAAAGAGGGTAAGAGACGCGGCCAAGAACGTGGGTAATAGTGTCATGCAATAACGTGGAGAAAAGCGACATGTGAGATTCGCCCTGATACACCATTACACTAGCCTATAAATATGAGTTCCAATTGCTCCGTCAGGTATGAAAAAACATTAGAAACCCTAATAGATGAGAGCTCTACTTCTTACATTCCCTTTATTTTCCTGACTTGACCATTGGAGAGCTAGAAGTCGGCACCCCGTCGGCACTAGCTACCTGACCCTTTCTCATTTCGTGTGTGCAGAGCTAGCCCCGCCAAGGACCTAGGATGACAGTGGAACATCTGGTTGGTGTAAAGGGAGCTTATTCGATACGCCATCAATTGGAGCCGTCTGTGGGAACGCTTCGCTTCTGGCAGAACTTAAGGTTTGCATGGTTCAAACTAAGTCTATGGTGGCTCAACACGACCAAGTTAATAAAGTCGACGGGCTAGAAACCTTCGTCTTCGATGGAGCACGCTCAGAAACCCCAAGGGTGGATGTGCTTGAGTGGAAGATTCAAGGGTTAACGGAGAACATGCAGCTGTTGATGGAGCAGAACTAGGAGATTATGCAAGAACTGAGAGGCTGGAGGAGTACACCAGGTGGTGGTGAGGCAGGACAGCCACGGTCTCACGTCCCTCAAACCCGGAGCCATGACCAGGGACGTGACGATGAAGTAGTAAGCACCACGGCCTCCTGATTGTGAGAAGCAAGCCATCATGGAGAAAATGGTCACATCCTAGGCTACTGGGAGGAGAAAATGGAGGATGTGAAGAGGGAGATGGTGACGATGAGGGAGGCCTTAAGGGGAAAAGCCCCGGTAACCATCGACAAGTTAATCTAGAGGATGGACCACCCGTTCGCCCTAAAGGTGATGGCCCAACCCCTCCTTGACAAATTCAAGCCACTGTAGATGGAGATGTTTGACGACGGCAAGGACCCCTTAGATCATTTGGAGGCCTACAAGATGTATATGAACCTCCAGGCGGCTCCTAACAAAATTATGTGTCAGGCATTCCCAACCACAATCAAGGGGTCCGTCAAGATTTGGTTCAGCCGGTTGAAGCCCGACAGCATATCGAACTTCACAAAATTGAGTCGGCAGTTTATCAGCTATTTCATCAGCGATCAGAGGCACCAGAAGCTGACCACTTATCTTCTGAACATCAAGTAGAGCAAGGGGGAATCCTTTCGGGACTATATGTCCTAGTTTAATAAAGAGATGCTGCAAGTGGATGACGTTGAGGAGAAGATCGTGGCGGCTCTAATGGCGGGGTTGCAACCCTCTAAATTCTTATTCTCTCTCCAAGAACCCCCTGTCTCATATGGTCGACCTCATAGTGAAGGCACAACAGCACATGAATGCTGAAGATAAGCTCAACGCTAAGCAAGAACGGGACACTGGGTCCAACTCGCAGCTTGACAAGAGAAAAATGGAACAAAAATCGACACCTTGGGAGGATAAGGGCGATCGAGTGAGAGAAAGCAATGGCAACCGCGGGATCCGGCTATAGGTCAACCTCCCCCCAAGTAGGTTCCAAAACTATACCCTTCTTATTGCGTCGGTGGAATAAGTATTCCTTCATATCAGGGATGACTTAAGCATCAAGTGGCCAGAGAGGATCCGTGCCCCGCTAAAGAAGAGAAGTCGCGACAAGTACTGTCATTTCCACCGGGACCATCGCCATGGCACCAACAACTACTTCGACTTAAACGAGCAAATAGAAGCCCTGATCCAATGAGGCCGATTACAGAGGTTTATGGCAAGGTGACAGCAGGTTAGATGTGAGAATGCCCATCAAGACCCCCTTGCTAGAGAAGAAGGAATGCCTGAAGGGCCAATCAGGGAGATAAGGGTGATAGATGGAGGTTTCGCAGGGGGAGGAGAATCTAGCTCAATAAGGAGGTCGCACGTGAGGCAGATTTGAGCAGAAAAAGACCAACAACTTATGATGACGGAGAGGCCAGCAAAGCAATTCAAGTCAGGGCACCCTCCCATCACCTTCTCTGCAGAGGATGCTCGGGGGGTAAGTCAACTGCACGATGACCCCCTGGTGGTGACATCAGTAATTTTCAACTACCTCATGCATCGTATCCTCATCGACAACGGAAGCTCAGCAGACATCCTTTACTTCCCTGCCATTAATTAAATGGATGTTGAACGAGATAAACTCAGGCCCGTCTAAATGCCATAGGTGGGGTTCATGAGCAATCGGTTGCTCCCATTAGGAGAGATCAGTTTTTCAGTCACAGTCGGCACAAGAGAACGATAGACAACCCGAGTGATAGATTTCTTGGTGGTTGACTGTCTCTTAGCCTATAATGCAATACTCGGAAGGCCAGCACTAAATCAACTAAGAGCGGTCACGTCAATATATCATCTATTGATACACTTCCCAATGAAGAGGGGAATCAGAGAGATTAAAGGAGACCAAGTGGTAGCCAGGAAATGTTATATGGCCTCACTCAAAGGAGAGCCGACCCCAAAGGAAAGCATATCCATCGACAACCTGGAGGTTCGAGATGAGAGGACCCGGGTAATAGCTGAGCTAGGAGGAGAGCTGGAGGACATTATGCTCAATCCCAACACACCTGAAGGCATCACTCGGGTAAGGTCAGACCTATCGAAAGAATTCAATGTTCGGCTACGCAACTTCCTTATAAAAAATTGGGACTTGTTCACTTGGATGCATAAAAACATGCCCAAAATAGACCCTCGGATGGTTGTATACAGGCTAAATGTGGACCCGGCATCAAGGCCCGTTAAGCAAAAGAAGAGAAATTTTGCACTAGAGCGAAACCAGGCAATCGCACAAGAGGTATAAAAATTGTTGACGGCTAGTTTTGTGAGGGAAGTCCACTACCCCGACTGCTTGGAGAATGTGGTTATGGTGAGAAAACCAAATGGGAAATGGTGTATGTATGTTAATTTCACTAACCTCAACAAAGCATGTCCGAAGGACAGCTTCCCACTCCCGAGGATCGACACCCTGGTAGACTCAATAGCTGGTCACCAGACCCTTAGCTTTATGGATGCCTTTTCGGGGTATAATCAGATAAAGATACATGAACCCGACCAGAAGAAAACCGCCTTCATCACCGACCAGGGACTCTATTGTTACCAAGTCATGCCATTTGGGCTAAAGAACGCTGGAGTGACTTACCAGAGGCTCGTTAACGAGATGTTTAAAGACTAGATTGGGAGAAACGTGGAGGTGTATTGGGCAACATGCTGATGAAGAGCCTTCAAGATGAACAGCACCTCTCGGACTTGAGTAAGACCTTTCAAACCCTAAGGAAGCACAAGATGAAGCTTAACCCCAGTAAATATGCCTTCGGGGTGTTAGCCAAAAAATTCCTCCGATTCATGGTGTCCCAAAGGGTAATAGAGGCCAATCCCAAGAAAATAAAGGCAATCCTCGGCATGCAAACTCCCAGGAACACAAAAGAAGTGCAGCGTTTGGTTAGGAGGGTTGTTGCACTAAGCCGATTCATCTCTCAGGCCACAGACAAATGCCACCCCTTTTTCCACCTATTAAAAAAATCTTTTTGTTGGGATGAAGAATGCGACAGGGCCTTCCAAGAGATTAATGACCACCTCGGCCACCTGCCACTAATCAATCATCCAAAGCAAGGAGAAGTGCTCTACATATACCTATCGGTATCAAAAATGGCGATAAGCTCAGTATTGATAAGAGAAGAGGTCGGGGTGCAAGTGCCAATGTACTACACCAACAAGGCCTTCAGAGGGGCAGAAGAGAGGTACCCGAGGGTAGAAAAGATGGCTTTTGCACTAGTCATCACCGCTTGACGACTGAGGAGGCCCTACTTTTAGGCCCACGCCATCCGGGTCCTAACAGATCAATCACTGAAAACAATACTGCACAAGCCCGAGACATCAAGTATCACCCCCGGGGGCTTATCAAAGGCCAAGTTATTGTAGACTTCATCTTCAAGTACACTTATGCACCAGACGTAGAGGCTAAAATCCATGAAGAGCAGTGAGAAGAAGTTGACCAAGTAAGGTGGAATGTACATGTGGATGCTTCCTCCACCAATAGCGCAACCGGAAGAGGAGGAGTCCTGATTACACTAGAAAAAAGAAAGCTCGAGTATGCCATAAGGTTCAGGTTTAAGGCAACCAACAATGAGGTTGAGTACGAGTTGGTGAACATAGGGTTGCATCTCGCTCGCCCACTTGAAGCCAAAAATAGCAACTCCTAGCTTGTGATTGGACAAGTATAAGGGGAGTATAAAGCAAAGGATGGCCGGATGAAACAGTACCTCACTGTAGTCGAGAAAGAGAAGTCTCAATTCAGGCATTTCAACATATAGTGGGTTCCACGAGGGATAACAAAGAAGCTAACAGATGGGCCAGACTAGCGTCATCTGCCAACGAAGACCTAGGTCCTGGGATCCTTGTGGAGCACCTACCCGAGCCAAGCATTAAGGCGGGGCGCCATAGAGAAGTTAACGTAGCAAGTCCCGAGCCAGAGTGGGCCAATCAAATATCAAGATTTTTGAAAGACGGTGAGTTATCCAATGATAAAGAAGAAGCCAGAAAAGTGAAGGCACGAGCAAGTCATATCTATTTCTCGGCGACACTCTATACAAGAGAAGCTTCACTTCCCCCCTGCTTAGGTGCCCGTCTGACGAGGAAGATGACTATGTGCTCTGAAAAATACACGAGATGATATGTGGGAACCACTCGAGAGGCAGAGCAATGGCCCACAAAGCAATCAGAGCCAGGTACTATTGGTCATCTATGTAAAAAGATACCGCTCTCCTCGCCTAGAAGTACGATAAATGTCAAAGATTTTCTAACATCTCTAAGGTACTCGCAGAAGTATTGGTCCCAATAGCAGGGCCCTGACCCTTTGCACAGTGGGGAATCGACATAGTTGGGACACTTCTCATGGGAAAATGACAAATGAGGTTCTTGGTGGTAGCCATTGACTACTTCACCAAGTGGGTGGAAGCTAAGCCCCTGAAAAAAATTACCAAGAAAAACATTTGCGATTTCACATGGAGGTTCATTGTCTGCCGATTTGAAATCCCCTGTGTCATTATCAGCGACAATGGCAAGTAGTTCGACAATGCCTGGTATCAGGAATTCTGTGTAAATCTCAGCATCAAGAATCACTTCTCTTTCCCGGCTCATCCTCAGGCCAACGGCTAAGTGGAAGTCACAAATAGGACGCTCCTGAGCATAATCAAGAAAAGGCTCGACAGCTCTAAAGGCCTTTGGCTTGAGGAACTCCTAAGTGTTCTTTGGGCATACCGCACCATAGTAAGGATTCCCACCAGGGAAATGCCATTCTCGCTGGCATTTGGGACCGAGGCAATAATACCAGCTGAGATTGGAATGACATACACAGAGCAACAAACTTCAATTCAGAGAAAAATGAGAAAGGTCTTAGAATCAACCTCGACCTATTAGTAGAGAAAAGAGATGAAGTCGCACTTCGGACAGCCACCTACAAGTAAAGAATGACCAAGTATTACAATTACCGAGTCAAGACCAGGAGATTTATAGTCGGGGATTAAGTACTAAAAAATGTGACCCTAGTAATGCATAACCCGACAGAGGAAAAGTTAAGACCAAATTGGGAAGGACCTTACCGGATAACACGCTATAATCGGCCCAAGACCTACCACCTTAAGACGATACAAGGGGATCCCTTACCATGGCCCTGGAATGTAGAACATTTGAGAAAGTATTATCAATAAAGTTGATGTTATCATTCTAACTATTAAAATGATCTGACTATGCAGGAACGACAAAGTTTCAGGCCATTGTGCCCAAGCTACAAGATCAACCCCATGTTATGAGACTAACCCTCAGGTCATAAGATTGACCCCGAGCCATAAGATTAGCATGCCCTCCCAGCTCAGGCTACAAGACTAGCCACATGCTACAAGACTAGCCTCGAGTTATGATACTAACCCTCAGGTTACAAGATTGACCCCGAGCCACAAGACTAGCATGTTTCTCCAACTCAAGCTACAAGACTAGTTTCGGGTTATAAGACTAACCCTATGGTCACTAGGATGACCCCAAAGTTCAAAATCAAGCGACCTCCCGATTAAAGAAATGTAAAGTAAGGGAGAAGCCTCTTAAGTCAACAAAAAGAACCTGAGTCTTGTTGAAGTCAATACATCACAACCCAAATCGACTCTCCTTCACCAAGTAAGTACATCTACGTTCCCCCCTGCGTATGACTAAAACCTAAATGGGTATCTAAGGAGACCCGGCAACACCAAAAATGAAAGGCTAAAGTCTAAAAGAGTTCCACCGAGAACCCTTAATTACTAAGAGTCACAAGGGACCCGACAAGTCTCAATATTATTACCATGGTGACCTCATATTTAGAAGAAAAAAAATTGTTGGCCCCGAGGGACCCCTATACTTAGAAAATTTTACGTCTAACCCCCTACTCGAGAAACAGTCAATTACCTCAACATACATCTACACTTAGGACATTTGGGTTGATTTTAACTAAATATTCACTCCTACTCGTCCTTAAAGCATTAATCCCGAGGGGTCCCAATACTTAGAAAAATTTGACACTGCTCACCCTACTCGGGAGAAAAGTCAAAACCCCCGAGACCCACTCGTACTTAGAAAACTTTAAGGTTATGCACTCTGGCCTACTCAGATACACATTAGACACACGAAAAGAAAGCACCATAATACACGCCAACACTTAGAAAAAATTTCAAAGAAAATAGAAATGACACACGCAGATGGGGACAAAAGAAAATTTTATTCATATAGAAAAATATTACAAGATTTCAAACAAAAAAAAACTACTCTTAGGGAATACCATCCCCCGTCATCACATCTCCCGAGACAACCTTTTATATGCTAGCCTCCCCTGGCACAATCACCATCGGCCCTTCGACTGCCCCATTGGTCGCTACGCCTCGGTCTCCCTCAACAGCCCCTTTGTCAACCATGGTATCACCCTAGCCGACCTCTTCTTCCTGCTCACTCTCGGCCTCGGGCTCGTCAAGCTTAATGGACAAGAAGTCCAAGTCAGGATACCGCTTAGCCGCTAGGTCTCAGAACTCGTCGAAACCCTCCCAGAAACAATCGGCTCTGACAAGGCCAAAAGCATCCGAGGCTAAGTACTTGGCTTCGGCCACCCTAGAGGCCTCCTCCCACATCTCTTGCCTTTCTCTCTCCCTTTTCGCCTTAGCCTTGAGGCATGCCCATTCCAAGGCATCTTCTACGGCCCTTTTTACCGAGCTCTCGATGGTTGCTTTGAGATCATTCTCAGCCTGAATGCGTCGATTTCTCTCGGTCCCTAGCTCGTTCTTGGCCTGAGTAACGTCCCTCTTAGAATCCTGCAAGAGAGCGCCAAGTTCTCAATGTGGGCCTCCTGCTCAGTGACCTTCACAGCCATGCTAGAGCTAGAGTTCTAGGACCATTTCAATTTTTTCTCTAGGTCAGTAATTATGGACATAACCTCCTCCTTGATGGCCTTGTTCTCGTTCCTTGCTTGGGTGAGATTGTTCAAGTAGTCGGCCCTAACCTTCTCATAGAATTTATACTTCTGGATGGAGGCTGACATTAGGGCCACGGTCTGCAAAGAGAAAACCAAATCAGTACCCAAAAAAAAAAAAAACAGTAAGAAAGCAAACTCTCAGGGTCGAGGTGATTTACCTTGGCCATATAGTGCATCATATCTTTATGGATAGTAGCCGCAGAAAGATTCTTCTTTAGGTATTGCAAGTTGGTCGGGGGAATGCCATCTAGAAGATAATCCCCCCGGGGACTCGTCCTTGTCAACCAAGAACAGGGCCCCAACGGGGACTCTTCCATAACCAGGGCAGGAGTGAAAGTAGACGCCTCCTGGACTCGAGTCGATGCCACGATAGTCGGGGTAGGGGCCTCAAGTACAGAGGCAGGGGGCTCAATGGTAGAGGCCGTAGAGGTTATCAGTGGAGTAGTCGTCTGAGTGGTTACGGCATGGACCCTGGGTATAAAAGGTGGAAAGGAACCCTCAGCATCCACATCCAAGTCACTGACCGGGATAGTAACAGAAGGAGCAGGGGGAGGCGCTGGAACTGCCTCAGGGGCCTGAGACCCAGAAGGACTGCCAAAGACAACCTGGCATTTTCTCTTTTTAGAGGTCGTAGCTGTCTCCGCTCGAGTAGTCGTTGGTTGATCAAGCTTTTTTGCCCCTAAGACTTTGTCTCTGATCTCTTTGGCTCGAGAGAGATACTTCCTGTCTGTCTTCATCGTTGCACAAAAAATGAACCCGAGATCATAAATCAACAGAGAAGAAAAAGAATAGTTAGGATAGAGAAAATAGATGAAGGCAAATGCAATAAAGATAGGTGAGCTACTAGGGTTTGGACTGAACCTACACTGATAGAGCCAGTCGGGAGTAACGAGGTCTAGATAGGTGTGGGAAGGGTAATTTATCACCACCCAGATATGGGCCTCTTCCTCGTCAGACACCTCGTCCACTTTGTTAGCTAAAAAAAAGTGGGGGAAGAAAGAAGAAGAGAGAAAAGAGAAAGAAATCGGTCAAAAGTAGATTAGAAAAATGAAAACACATGCGACAAGCAACAATAGATTGACAGCTTACCTATCGGGCTGATGACTGACGCTCATGCCCAGTTGAACTTCACTTCAGGGTCCTCACTCAGGGGGCATTCCCAACCTTCACCAGAAACAAAAAAGTATCGGGTCCTCCACCCATTATTTGAGCTTGGGAGCGTCGTCACCAAAATGAGCGTCAGATCCTAGCTGGAAAAATAGAACCATCCTAATTCTTGCTCTTTGGGTTGGTAATAACAAAAAAATTCGTTGAGGGTAAGGTGATGATCCCCTTTAAAGATCAGTTCCCATAGGATCATACACCCTATGGTTATTCACCTGGCATTGGGCATCAACTACCCTGGTGCCAGCCCAAGACAGAATAGCAATTCCTTGAGGAATTAGAGAACCGGAAACCTAAAGTCCGCCATAAGGGCTTGCTCATATAGTGTCACGTTGCCGGCAAGGGCTTCAAAAGCCCGGGCACCTACAGGGGCAGCAAATACTACTCCCTCGGGAACAAGGTAAGTAGTATAATACCTAGCGAGGGTTTTTGCCCCCAACTCGGAGCCGTGCTGAGCGGCCTTAAAGTACTCTTCAAGGGCGATCTCCCCTGCAGCCCCCTGGACACTAGTAGGAGTTGGCTTGGTAGCCTGCTCCGCGGGATTTTACCAAACCTCAGAAAGATCATTGGCCACATCGACCATCCGGTCGATTGTATCCCTGGACATTAGCTATATAACTCTAAACAACGCGGGAAAGAAAACACCGAGGAAAACCACAGACATAAAACATCGGAAAGAAAGGAAGAACTAATAAATACTAACCAAAGATGTAACAAAGGGGAGGCATGTAAAAAAGAACAAATAAAATAATATGCCGGAAATAGGTAGCCTGGGAGGACAAATACCTATGAGAAGAGTGATTCCGGGAATGACTCCGGAGTAAAACGAAGAACCCCCAACAAGAAGAACCGCCAGAGACGACAAAGAAAGATACCGGAAAGAAGAGTCGGCATCGAAAGTGTTGACTACAGCGCCCAGAGGTGGTAAAAGCTTGCCGGAGATCGCCCAAATAGGAAGGGTGGGATGCGAGGGACAATGAACAAAGACAATGAGCAGTGATAAAGAAAAGGCGAAATGTCTATCGAAAGAGGGATTTATAAGCTGTCTCGGGGAATCTCGACTCTACGCATGTCGACCATCCGGGGGTTAACGAAATCGAAACAACGCCCAAATCCCAAAAAATTTTAAACATTTAAATTTAACCATTAGATGGCATGGAGATTCGAGATGACACGACGCTTGATATGACTTATAATTAATGCTGGCACATCCTCTCAGTTATTGAAATTCATTGAATGTGAGGTCATCATTGACACCTATCTCCAACCAACATCATCTTGATAACTTAAACGACACGCTGAAACAATCAGTAATAAAGACAAATTGTTTGTATTCCTGAGCCACGTGAACCTGGACCCTGGAATAGGGGGCAACTGATGGGAAAAACTATATTAAAGTCCCTGTTAGTCGGTCCCTACTAATCGGCATAACCCCGACCCTGGATGGACCAACCCAGAA
>JAOXJP010009105.1:0-17902 GCA_025762735.1 Platanus orientalis | reverse complement strand
GGTGTTAAACCAAGCATTCAATGTATGTGTGGATTATAACATATAGTATGAATAGACAAGCAAAGCCTTCTAGAAAAGTAGAGGAATGAAGATGGAATCTCTGTTTTTCTTTCTCTTTAAAAATAGAGCTACCGATCCCTTCTTTAACACACACCCAATGGATTTGCCGACCCAAATAAGTCTTTGAGAAAGCAAAAATCAGAAGAAAGCTCAATAGATTTTTCATGGTTAATCAAGAAGCAATAGATTAAAATAAAAAAGAAAAAAGCATAAAAGCACAGCATTTTAATCATCTCATGACCAACCCTTAATTCTCATATTTCACAAACATCCTTCAAACACCAAGCTCAAGAACATCTTCATTCTGTTCTGTTTAAGGCAATAAACATGAAACCTTTCCTCACAGAGACATCAATTCTGGAGGAGAATCTTCAATTCATCCAGAGCCAATATTCAATTTCTAATCATTAAATACTGTGTAAGATCTAAAAACTGTCTAAAAAAATCTATCAACAGCCCAAGAGCAGCTACAATTCGATGCCCGAACCATCTAAATTTAAGGCCTCAGCGTGCCATCTACTGCTTTTGCCATCTTTAGCTACTACTACTACTACTGGGGGAGAGATGGCAGATGCAGGGAAGAAGCTTAATTTGGAAATGGAAAGATCATACTTTGAAGACGACGATGACACCGGGTTCTTCATCTCAATCAGTCATCGGAGTGACCTTTGAAGCAGAAGCACTTGTAGATGGGATTGTTGAGGTTGAGCTTGAACAGCAGTCACCACCTTTTCTCCTTCTTGCCTGTCTTCCTGCCTTGGAGACTAATGAGATGACTGATTTGATCAAGTTGCGGATTATCTTCATCTTAATCTGTCCTCTCCTTGGGGGAAGCCTCACTTTTTCTTTCTTCAGGGCCATGACAGCTTCATTTTCCATTGCTGCTAGTTGGGTTGGAGTAGCTGAAGCAGCAGAACCGCTCTGAGGGAGAAGGGGAAGATAATGAAAAGATAAACAGAGCAAAAAAGTGCAATCTTTGTCTCTTAACAGAGAGGAGGAAGAAAAAGAGAATTTCAAAAGCCCATGAAGAAGGAGGAGGAGGAGAAGTAATTGAAATTGAATTTTTTTCAAAAAGGGTGTGAGTGTAGAAGAGAGGAGGAGAGGGGGGCTCTTTATATCTTGTGTTAGGAGCAATGAATCTCCTATTCAAGGCAGAGTGTTCAATCACATTACACCAAAATTAAAACAGATAAATACAAGTACTAACATGGTTTTTTTTTTTTTTGATAAATAAAAATTTTATTGAAAAGAAGGAGGAAAAAAAACATAGATGTACAACAGGAGGAATCCTGCTTTTTAGAAAGGCATACATGCTCCATTATAATGAGATCGGTGTTTCACACCCCAATTAGTAAGAGAGTTGGCCATAGAATTTTGTTTCTTAGGAACGTGACAAAAAAGAGCAATCCAATTCCGTAGTAATGTTCATGATTTTATAAACCATCCTCCACATATACCATGATAGACACTCATTGCATTAGCCCCATCCAATTACTATATCCAAGTCCCTCTCAATGATACAGCTATGAACCCCCATTTTCTTTAACTCTTTGAACCCTATTAACATGCATTGGGCTTCCGCTTTTGTAGAATTACAATGACCAAATGGACCACATAGTATTTTGCTCACAATGTTATTGGATACCTGGACCACACAACTATATTTTGTCGGTCTCGGATTACCTTTGGAAGTTCCAACCAAGTTTAATTTTAAAGAATCATGAAAAGGAGGGGTCCAAGTGTTAACATGTTAATGTGAATGTGAATTTTTCTATTTTACCAAAACCGAAATGTTAATGTGGATTTACAAATAGTACCAATTACACCCATCAACTGCGTCTGTCTTTCCATGATACAGTCGCGGATTCACGACTCACTATTAACAAGCTGTCAGTCATGGCTTACCTAGTCCACTGTGATTTGCTTAGTGATCCATCCTTGAACTTGCTAGATATTCTAGGGTGCTGCTTATGTCCTGATGGGGACTGAGCAGGTGGGAGGTCTATTGGGGTGAACCCCTTTTATCCTACAAGGAGGGATGTCGCGGTGAATCCTAACCGTTCATTTGACAGGCAACCCTCTAGATTACCCATGTGTATGTTTCCAAGATTTTAGAAGATGATCAGTTAATCAAGAGGATTTGAAAGTATTATTCTACACTTACGATTATTGTGTAGTGAGTCTATTGACTATATCATTGATTAATGATTAAAGTATTGAGGTAAAGGGGGCAGATGTTTATCTAATTCATTATGGAATTCTTATCGATGTATATTTATACATACATACACACATATATATATATACGGAATCTTGGAATTCTGTGTTTGGTAGTTGGTGCCCATCCCAAGTTAGTAAAAGAGCTGAAAAGCAAAAGAAGAAAAGAAGATAATAGGGATCTAGTTTTTGAAAGGCATTTGAAAAGTGAAGGTCAATCTCTTGATGGTTGAGTAGCGAGGGAGACAAATATAAAAGGTTTTTTTCTTTTTAAACAAATATAAAAGCTGTGGTAGAAAAAGAGAAGTCTCCTACCGTCATGGAAGGCGTCATCCTCCCACTTTTTCGTTGATATCAGTGTCAATGTCGGTTAATTCCCATACGTTAATCAAATTAGCTCTAATAAGTTTTCAAGATGTAAGTAAAGACCAAATCCAAAAGGTCACAAAATGATTAAATCAAATTAACTTATTAAGTCATCGCTAATCTGCACTGTAGTGGAGAATCTTTGAATATTTTTTTTAGAAAACACGCTTTGTTGAGTTTTATTTTATTTATTATGAATAACTGAATTTATTAAGAAAAAGAAAACTACTGTAAAATAGAGAACAATAATACAACAATTAACTGAAAATAAAGACATAAGGACCAATCTCTAATGCCGGTGGCCACGGACCACAAGGCGAAGCCTTGTTTCGGAAGCTTTGTTCGAGGTGGGGGGATTAGTCCTGTGGTGCACGCAAGCTGGCCTGGGTATACCCTTCATATATATAAAAAAAAAATTTGTATGCCTAAGTATCAATTGGAAACATCTTAAATAGTTCAATAGTTCAATAGTTCTTTGGGTCGGTGGCTTATGATTTATTTTCACGTCAAACAGTTGATATTTGGTTTAACAGAAAAAATGGTCCTAAATAGAGTGGAAAAGTCGAACGTTTATTGAACGTGTGGTGGCACCATGGCATGCTACGCAATATATATCTCATATGGGGGAACCATAAGTGATATTAAATTAATGATCCTATGTAAGAGACAAAATTCAAAGTACCTTCTGCTGATTGAAATCAGATAGGGATTATCCTAGGGAAAGGATTTCCTACAACCAAATTCGTTTGTCCCCCCATGTCCCCACACCAAAGGCTGACATGTGATCGTTTTTGAATTTGGTGCCTCTTTTAAATAGGGAGCAAATGTTCATTGAACATTCTCTTTACAAACCCATTTTTATGGGTACCTATTTTTATCATTAGAAATCTGTTTTTACAGTTTTAACCCTATATACCCCATCTTTTGTATGTGGAGACACAGGAGACAGACAAATTGGGTGTAGCATGTCCTTTCCCATTCTCCTAACCTCAAGTTCACAAATTACCCCACCATCAACTATAAAAAAAGGTCCTTGGTTCAGTAATTATGGGGTTGGACGGGAAATTGTATGACCCATAATAATAATAATAATAATAAAGGAAATTGAGTGAACTGAGATTCTAAATCTTGGTTTCTTATATATGAACATTATTTTATAAATAAGGTTGAATGTATTAAGGGATAGAGGATTGATTAGAAAAATCAAACCATCTTTTGTTGTCTGATCATGGACCTTCTAGATTAGCCATTTTTGCAATGTCTTTGTCCGTATCATCTGTTGTGCCTTTCCCCACCATTGATGAGTTTGAATCCTCTAGTTTCTGAAGTGATTATTTTCGTCTTTCCACAAACACAATATATATGTTAATGTAAAATATTGTAATTGTCAATTTCATTCCAAAATACAAAGTATTTGATGTAATTAATGGTCAATCTTGTAATCTTACATGTCTATAATTACCCTTGTATACAATGAGTTGTATGAATCTAAATCAATCATGTAAGTCAAAGTCAAAGTCCAGGAGAGGGACCAGTATCCCCTACGACACCTGATCATGAGTCATTCGTGAGTCAAGACACAAAGGGGAGTGGGGCCCATACACTTTTTGCAGGACCCCCACCCCCTTTGTGTCTCGGCTCACACCTGTCTCATGACTAGGTGTCACAAAAGATACGAGTTCCTAGGAGAGCTTTAGAAGGTACGTTCTTTAAGATTGGATGATGAAGAACCATTAAGACATTAAAATCACAATATGAAGACTATAAAAATGTCTCAAGCTTCAATTCAAAGCTCTTCAAGAGCTAACCTAACCTTTAGCATCAAAAGGTAAATAGACCATTAATCAAGGTTGGTTGGTAAAGTATTCATGGGTAAGACTGAGACCAATGACCATAGGTGGCATCCAAGACATTCCTATGAACCATAGGTGAAACCCAAGTGGTTGTCTTGGAGAAAAATGTGTTAAAAAAATAAAAATATAGTACATTAAGTTGCAATCCGGTTCATGAAACACATTGATCATAATAAGTCAAAATTGGCCTCGTAAAATTTAAACAATCATAACTTTTGATCTTGATGTCCGATTGTGATTCATAAGTATTCAAAATGATCGGCTCAATGAGTTCTACAATGTAGTGACAAAATTCAATTAATCGAGCAAAATTTTGTTCTAAAACTTGAAACTCTTGATCGATTGAACAAAAGTCTGGATCAATCGTGCAGCATAGAAAAGGAAAAATTCCCAGAACAACTTATCCAAATGGTATTGTTGGAAGAAAACCATTGGGGGACCTTTGAGAAAGGGTTTTCTCACTCTATAAATAGGGAAGAACCCCTAATGTTTTAGACATAAACTCAATATGAAGAACTTGTTAAAGGGAAGCGCGGAGAGCAAGCAAACGAGTCAAATTTACTTCTATATTCTAAAAAAGGTCTCCCCAACTGTTGTGAGCACTATAATTAATCACATTAATCTAAGAAAATTTAACTCTATAACATAAGAAAATTTCCAATTCTTTTAGATTTGTAACCTTCATCGAAGCTTCTGAAGGCTGATTCTCAAACGACTATCAGAGTCACCAGGTGTGAGTATGTGAACACTTTCCGGAATCACCTAGTGTGGATTCTTTAGATTTCACCAAAGTCACTGGGAATAGATTCTTGTGCGAACACCCATCAAAGTCACTAGGTGTGAGGCTTCCAAAGCAAGTGAGTTAACGAAGAACTTGTAAGTATTTCAAATTGTTAATTATTAACAAGCTCAAGGAAGAGTTTTCGAGAATGGATGTAGGCACCAGAGGGTGACCAAATCACTATAAACATTTGTATTAATCATGTAATGTTTGCTTGAGTTCATTGTTTATTTATTGTGCAACAATTATAAATGTTTTAATTGTTGATATAGTTAAACTCATTATTAACCCATTGTATAATTAAGTTAAAATTATAAGTAAAATAAATTGAAAAGAAGTTGACCAAATAGTTTAAAAATTGGGTTAGATCCTATTTACTCTCCCTCTAAGATCATTGGATGTCAATCTTTGTAATTTCAATGTAAACATGTATAAGACAACCTTTGTCATTATGGCAAATGGAGGAACCATATGAGAAATAACTACTTTGTTGGTTGGAGTAAAGGAACCATATTCACAAATAATTAGTCTTTTGAATTTACTTGAACTTTTGTAAGTAAACAAGGGCACGAAAACGGGTCTCCTTACAATGTAGCAAAGGGCCATTTTACTTATACTAAGCACAATGAAAGAGGGTCACGTGGCAATTGGTCAAGCATGTGACTCGTTTTGGGCTGACATATGTATAAAAAAGAGTGTTTATCCCCACAATATACATTGTTTCTACATACTCATGATCCTCTCCTGACCTTAACGTCCTGGCTATCATTTTCCTTGCACAGCCGTGCAACACATAACCCTCAAAAGTGAAAAGCACCCACCTAAATTTGATTTGGGGGTACGAGTTGCACAATAGCACAAGCAGGACGATATGCAGGACTTTAAGGTGAGGATAGGATCAGAACGGACTTCTACATTGACCCGGTAACCTGCCTGAACCTGTTTGGCTTTTCTGAGCTGGGCTTGGGCTAATTTCAACACGGTTTGAATTTGCTGTCTGCACATGGGTTGGAGTTATTTCATGATCAAGACAACCTCTATATGACCCAATATATAAACAAATATAAAGGTTTTAAGCTTGAAATAAGAAGTCTCCTACTGTCACGTAAGGCATCATCCACCAACCTTTTCGTTGATGTCAGTGTTAATGTTGGTTAATTTTCGTACATTAATAGAATTACCTCTAATAAACTTTCAAGATGTAAAGACCAAATCCAAAAGGTCACAAATGACTTGAATTAAATTAATCTACTCAATCCTAAGCTTCACTATAGTGGAGAATCTTTGAATATTTTATATATAAAAAGGTGATTCGTTGAGCTCCCTATGTTTACATACAAGGATGTGTCCATCTAAGCGCTAGTGCCCATGCGAAACATCCAAGTAGCTCACAAATTCTCTGTCGGTGGTTTATGATTGATTTTACAAGTTACTACTTAGAAAACGTATGCCATTTGAATTGGGATCAAATTGAAGATATGATAGGAATATATGGAAGCCTCGAAACTAAGCAACTTTGAAAGGGACCCTTTTAAGATACGATAGGAGTCTTCCATTGGCTCCTTTTGTTAAGCTTAATTTTGATGAAGTTTTCAATCCTAAGCTTGGGTCAGTAGAAAAAGAGAAGTCTCCAATCGTCATGTAAGATGTCATCCACCGAAAATTTTTCCTTGATTTCAGTGTTAATGTTGGTTAATTCTCGTTCAATTACCTCTGATAAGTTTTCACGGTGTAAATACCAAATCAAAAAGTTCACAAATGATTAAATAAATTAACGTACTAAGTCATCGTTAAGTTTCACAATAGGTATAGTGGATAACCTTTGAATATTTTATTAGAAAAAACACGATTCGTTGAGCTATGTGCCTATGCGCACATACATGGATGCCTAAGTGTCCATTGGAGACATCTAAATATTTTGATTGTTCTCTCAATTGGTGGCTTATGATTTATTTTCACACAAGTTACTACCAAGAAAGCATACGCCATTTGTCTTTTGGTTTAATAGAAGATATTTTCTTAGATTAGGGTGGAATGTTAATATATATATATATATATAATCTCCTACACTTAAATTTGCCTGTGAGGACACAGAGTAACAGAAAATTTGGGTGTAGGAGATCCGTTTCCAATTGTAAAACATAGTTTTCTACTAAGAAAAAAAATTATTTTCTCACACTTTCTTCAATTCTTTGTCAAAATCTTTGCAAACAGATTTAACGGAAATGATCTCCTACACCCAAATTTGTTTGTCCCCGTGTCCCCACACAACAGACTGACACACGATGGGTTATTAAATTTGGTGCTTCTTTCAAATAGAGAGCAAATGTTCGTTGGAATGCTTTTTTACGGTCATTACCCAACAAACCCCATTTTTATTGATACCTATTTTTCATTTGGAAACTGTTTTTACTGTTTCGATCCTATACAGCTCATCTTTTGTGTGTGAGGACATAGGGGACAGACAAATTAGGTGTAGCAGTTTGGGTGTCCCTCCTCATAGGATGCGGGACCCATTGTCCAGCGGGTGAAAGAGTCTTTGACTCTTGTTAAAGAAAACAAAACAAAAAGAAGAGGACTTTGAGCCATGAGTTGCAAACTGTGAAAGAGAGATAAAAGAGAAAAAAATAAGGGTTTTGTTTTTTTGGGAGCAAAGAAGAAGAGGAAGGGACTGTATTTTCTTATATTGATGAAATCCAACTTTATATCCATTTCATATTTCAACTAGTGGAATATTTTGTCTAGACAAATTTCCAGTAGTTTTTCCTTTTTGGGTTTTTCACGTTAAAAATCTTGACACATCGTAGTGTGTTTTCTCTTATTATTTGTTTTGTTATTTTTTGTGTTTATATATTACATCTTATTTCCATTTGGTTTTTACTCCATTGATTTACACAAAGGAATAAGGAAAGTGTAGTTTCCCAATAAGCAGATCCTTTCCCATTCTCCTAACCTCAAGTTCACCCATTACCCCACCAATCAATTATGAAAAAATAGGATTGTCAATTGGGCCAGGTTGGGTCGGGGTAAAGTCAACACGAGGCTAGCCTGAAGAGGAATTCTTGACCTTGACCCTAAACTCAGCCTGATACATTTTGCCCAAGCTTAGCCCGATTTAATAAATCAGGTTTCCAATAGCATTAATGCCTAAGCCTCATTACTAAGTAGCTCACAAGTCTCCTAGGGTGGTATTTTGATTTCCACTAGCATTAATGCCTAAGCTATGGTTGATTTCATATAAGTTACTATTAAGAACAGGTCATTTGATTTGTTGTCTATTAGAAGATATGGTCTTAGATAGAGTGGAAGGGCAAAACGGTTTTATTTTTATTTTTTGATGTGGTCACATGGACCTAAAAACTGCATAAGGTGGGATTAAACTGAGGTCAAGATGCTAGCAGATAATACTAAAAGCTAAAATCCTTTCTTGAAGTTGGTTTTCCCTAATGCAATCATGGGTTAGATCCTTCTGAATATTGAAGCTATGAAGATTAACTTTGACGGAGTTTTTTGTGAATCTTTCCCTTGAGCTGGTATTAGAGTTGTTGCTCGGGATAGTGGTGGTATTCTCCTTGTGGCTGTGATTGATGGTGCAATGACTTTATTTTCTCTTGTGGCGGAAGTGTTGGCGGTCATGGCATGCTGATGCACAACCAAGAAAACAAGGGTGATAAAAACAGTTTTCTTTTTCACCTTACAGCAAGGAGCCATTTAAGCAAAACTTGCTACATGGAAAGGGAGCCATATCCTCTGTGACACAGTATGCCCCAGACAAAAAGGAGGGTGGAGCCTATACACTTTTTGGGGCCCCACCTCCCTTTGTGTCTGGGGTGTACCGTGGCACAGAGGATACAAGTCCCATGGGAAGAGGGTGATGTGGCAATTAGCAAAGCATAAACAAAAATTTAATCATGCTTTTGTCCAAAATGTACATGACCTCTACATAGAGATACAATTATTGACCTGATTGGTGCTAACCGACCTGAACTGGTCATTTTTATTGATTAGAATTGGGCTAATCCCAATGGAGTTTGAATTCGGGTCGGGCACATCCTGGTCCAACTGACTCAAGCTGTCATGAACTTGATTCAATCCAATTTTTATGACCTGCCAACCCACCCTTTTTATTTGGGGGTTTACGGTTGCTGTCTTTAAACTGGTTCATATTTAGACTGGGGCTAGGTTGGGTAACCAACTGTTACCTTACCTACAGCGTCCAACCTGTCCCACCCATTGCTATCTAGGACTATGGGTGTACATGGGCCGGGGCACTCCAATGGAAACCCAAGCCCAGTTTATAGAGAGAAATGTTCGGTTCCAGTTTTGGTTCATAGACAGACCAAGAAATGATTTGAGGCCCACGAATAGAATGGGTTTCAGGCCCGTTGGGTTACATATAAACTTTTTTTTTTTTTTTTTGTTAAAAGGGTGACATATGAACTAGGTCTATATTTATTTATTCCTTTCAAAGCATTTATTATACTTTCCTAAATTGTCATTCCCCTTTTGGGTCTGGTAAGATAGTAAAATATGACAGCTTCACTGACAAAAAAAAAAAAGACAAGTATATCATTTTTTGATGGACCTAGCTAAGTCCGTCCTGGAATTGAAGGAAGGTCCAGGTTTGGGAGGAGCACAAGCTTATTGGGCAATGTCTGTCAGCCTGTGGACTGGCCTAGGTTGATTTTAAGGCCCTTAAAATAATTGGGCCAGGCTGAAGTTGGGCATTGCATGACTCATGTGTACCCCGTGAGGGGGTCACCGTCCTCCTGGTGCAGAGGATTTTCTTGTGACGTTGAAACCCATCGCTAATTACTATTCAAATAATATATTTTCAAGAACATACAAAAAATCCTAACTGAAGTACAACAAGCTGTTACCAAAAAAAAAAAAAAAAAAGTACAACAAGCTCGAAACCTTAATCAAATTTTTTCATCACAGTAACTACAACATTCTCTACACTCAAGGAGCTCAGGGTGGGTGTTTAAAAGATTTGAAGATAAAAAGGAGCAGAAGATACTAAAAATTGTATTATGAAAAACCATCGTGATTCTCTCGTAGTTGTTGAACTTCTGTTAACATTATGCAAATTTTGGTGGTCGACACATGGTGAAAAAATCAACAAAAGTAAAATGTAAAGTTGAGTTTATTGATTGTTTTTGCCATGTGTTGACCACCGAAATTTGTAGATAGTTAACAAAAGTTTAACAATGAAGAGAGAATCACAACTGTTTTGAAAAATTAAGGCACTGAGCTTGAAAGGATTCCCAGTATCATATGAGTATCATATGGTTAATATGACTTGCGATTTAATAAAAGATATGGCCCTGAATGAAATGACGGAAGAAACGGATTCCTGTGGCCGACCATATGTAATTGAGTTAAGGCTTTGTGTGAATGTGTTTTGACTAAAGCTTTATCGAATTGAGTTGTCATAATTGAGATAAGACTTTGTTGAGTTGAGTGTGTTGTGCAAAAGCCAAGATTTGAATTTTACACAACAAATAATAAAAGAAGAAATTAATGCAAACAACAAATATATGTCAAGCATATGATGATTTAACATGGTTCGGCTTAAAACCTACGTCTACGGACAAAGATAATCAAGTATATCATTTTTGTTGAAGCGTGACTTTAATTCTCACTTAGTTATGCAATCTGTTTCTAATTATCTGTAGTAGTAAAATGAACACTTACAATCATTGTATTCCTTGTTAGATGATATAAATCATCATTATACTTCTTTTTTTTTCATCAGGATAAAACAACCATGTGTGATTTTCATAGTTCTATCTATAGCTGAATACCTGCAATCATTGGCATCCAACTGGTCTAAGGATATTAAATTTATTTGCATCTTTAGGACATGCTATATCACCTTAATTATGAATCACTCCATCAAACATCTTGATCTTCACCGTCTCAACACCCGTGACATTACTAATAGATTCATCACCCAAAGAAACAAAACATATCTTATTCTCTTGGAACGTATCAAAATATTCTTTTCTGAAGAAAATATGAACATGACAACCTGAATCTAAAATTCATTCATCATGAGAAAATGTGTCTATACCTTTAGAGACTGTGAGGACATCTTCATTATACTTTTCTTGTTCCTCTGTTAATGTTGTATTAAGATTATCACTTTTTTTTTTCTGTCAAAACACTTTGGACAATCTTTCTTCATGTGAACATATTCTTTACAACGAAAGCCCCGCATCTTGCCATTTCCTCTAAACTAACATTTATCACTTTTAGAACTTTTTTCCTTTGTTCTTCTTTCTGCAAATAGACTTTCTGTCTGTCTTTCATTTTTTTCTTTAAATACTTTCTTCCTTAATTTCTTAGAATGCAAGGATGCCTTAACATCCCCATAAAGATGGTATCTTTTTCATAAAATAAAGTTATAACAAAATGTTTATATGATGCAGGTAAAGAGTATAAAACAATGATAACTTGATCTTCATTATTAATCTTAATATCAATGTTTTTTCAGATTCATAATGATTTTATTGAATTCATCCAGATGTACTTTCATTGACATACCTTCTCTCATCCTCAATGTATAGACCTGTTGTTTTAAATATAACGTGTTCGTGAGAAATTTCGTCATGTACAAGCTTTTCAACTTGAACCATAATTCAGCTGTAGATTCCTCTTCTGTAACATCTCTTAACAATTCATCGGCTAGACACAACTGAATCGTGTTAAGTGCTTTAAGGCCAAGTTCCTCCTTTTCGTTTTCCTTCATTGTCGTAGGAAGCTTTTTTCTCCATTAAAGCTTTGGTCCGTCCTTATTAAACCAACAATATACGCATCTTCACACGTCATACACTGCAACTGTTATGTTCGTCAAATTTCTCTATTTTGTATCGTGCCGCCATGTTAAAACATCATAATCACAATCTAGGACTCTAATACCAATTATTGTGCGGAAGCCTAGATTTGGATTTTACACAACAAATAATATAAATGAAATTAATACAAACAAAAAATACACATCAAGCGCAAAACGATTTAACGTGGTTCGACTTAAAGCCTATGTCCATGAACAAAAACAATCAAGAAAGCTTTCTACCATGTAAAATCAGAAATTACGAGAATACCGACTGCCTCTTCTTCCAATCCTTATTTTCCAGGTTACAAGAGAAGAGACCTTAAAAATATCCCACTATTATGAATTTTATATCAAAAAAACAAAAAACCCTTAAACCAAATCTTACCAAATCGATATTGGGTAATTCCGTGTGGATACCCAACACAACGCTTGCTAAGAGCCGTATAAAAGCTGTGTGAGAATTAAAGTCACGCTTCAACAAAGTGGTTAACTATAATTATTAGTAATCGCATTACAGTGATTATGTGATTATGGTATATGTATAAAATTGTTTTTGTCAAATAACTAATATTATAATTATTTTTGTGCTAATGACTCGATGCAAGTGGCAGCGGCATCATCTTTCCATACCGAGCCCGTACAAGGAAAGTAGGCAGCCACAAGAACTGTACTAAAAATTAGGTGAGAACGAATCTTGCGACAACTGTGAAAATGGCATCAGGGTATGGACACATCAGCACCAAAAAGTGATAAGTGCCCCCCAAAAAGTGCAAATCACTTTCTGGTACTGATGCATCAGCCCCTCTGGTGCCGTTTTCACGGTTCTCACAAGATTCATTCTCACATAATCCAAGCCCACCAGTGACCTTCACCAAGAAAGGATGATGCTGCAACCACGAGTCCAGATTTTGTGCACACAAAATAGGTGCGCAAGACGTGCACATGGCCAGGGCGCTGACGCATCAGAACCAAAAAGGGATTTAGACATTTTATTGGGTGCGCTCTTATCACTTTTTGGTTCTGATGTATCTACACCGAGGTTCATATGCACACCTTGTGCACCTTTTTGTGCGCACAAAATTTCGTAAGCACAACCATCCAAGCATCGGGTTATTCGTTATCTTTTAGTGTAATGTTTTATATTTTAGCCGGGTTTTAATGTAATTATTTATGGCCAGGTACACGGATAAGGTTAAAGCCTCCACATCGGTCACCTGTGCAGCTGGCACCCACAAAACACATTAGCATTGTTTGGCGTCTAAGTAACCTATCTTCCGCCAAAGAACAAGTTGGGGAAAGAAAACTTTCAATTAAGCAAATTTTAACAATTAACTTTCTTTGAAATTAAAAAACCTTTAGATCTCATTTGGATAAACTTCTTGTGTAAAGACATTACATTATTGCTCATTGATAATGACTTTGAAGCGCACTTGCCCCTTTGGTTTTGCTGCATCAGGTCACTGGTTCAATCTCGTTTGAGAGCATTTCATGTTGTGGATCCTGCATTATGTGTCCCATGGTTATGATTTTTTTTTTAAAGAGTGTTTATTCTCTAGATTGTTTGCTCGTGTTTTATGATGGGTCAACCTAACATATTTATCAAACGGTCATGATCATTGTGGTTCACTTTAATCCAAGTGGGAAC
This sequence comes from Platanus orientalis, assembly GCA_025762735.1. NCBI lineage: Eukaryota > Viridiplantae > Streptophyta > Magnoliopsida > Proteales > Platanaceae > Platanus > Platanus orientalis. The sequence goes on along the minus strand of JAOXJP010009105.1, from coordinate 4,139 downwards.
CTATGTTGTGAGGGGACCTGCTTTACACAATGTTAATGAGGAAGGATTTTGTGTCCGCTCTCCTAAAAACCATTAACCTCTGCTCCCTGTCAAGGGGTGGACCTATCAACACCAAAAAGTGATTTACACTTCTTCTTTTTTTTTTTTTGGGGGGAGGGGGGGGAACATGGGGGGAACATAACACTTTTCGGCGTTAATGTGCCCACTCCTTGACGGGATGTAGAGGTTAGTGTTAGTTAAGGGGAACAGACCCAATCCTCTTTGGTTAATGAGACAATTGACTGAATGCAGGGGTTTTTCTATGCAACATGGCATATGGGGCCGATTGATATCTTTCAATTCTCAATAATAATAAGAATAAGAATTGGTTTATTAATAAGAACCTTAGGGTTTTAGGAGAGACTAATTGCTTTTTAAAAGCTTTCATAATTAAAAACCCTACTAACAGCTCAGTTGGGAAAGATCACACTTTAGGAAGCGAAGGTTCTGAGTTTGAAACCCCTCCCCTTGGGTCACTTGCCTAGATGTAAGAGACCTGAACCTAGTGTGTGGGAGAGGCAGGGAATCCACGTGTGTCCCGAGGACTCTAAGAGGGCCTAGATACCTTGATTTAAAAAAATAAAGGATAGGAATTCAATGAAGATTCCTTGGAATTGGTAGTGGGTATGATCTTAAATTGAGTGTAGAATTCAAAGGAAGCTTCTGTGTTGTTTTTCGTTTATTCAGATTAGGTGGGCTTGATCTCAATTTTACCAGCTACTTCAACCCTATGTAAATAAATAAATAAAATAATCGTAGAAAAGGAAAGTGAATGAAACTCAGGTTCCAAGTTTTGGTGTAAGAAGAAAAAAGAGGAAAACCATTTCACTTCTTCGACCTATGCCATTGATGTCACATGAAGTAGTAGGTTCATTGTATGTGAGGAATGTAACATAATATAAATAGACAAGTCAGGCCAAGAAAAGAGAAGTGAAAGAAGGAATCTATCTTTTTAAGTGACGGTTGCATTTGGAAAGGTTGACAAAACAAACCTCATTTAATCCTGCTCTCCTTTTGTCTTTCTTTTCTTTACATACAGTGTTTTTATGGTTTTAGTTTTGTACCATTCTACTAATCCCTTTAACAGAAACCCAATGGAATTACCAACCCCAATGGAATTACCAACCAGAAGAAGTCTCTATTTTTTATGGGTACTAACCAAAAGAAGTCTTTGAAAAAGCCAAAAAAGTAGAAAAAACTTCTTTAGATTTCATTTCACATGTTGTTCAGGAATGGAAAGAAAAAGATCTAATGATTAAAAGCACAAACAGGTTTCTTACAAACAAACAGACTCTTCTACCAAGAAAAGAGATTTCTTACAGACTTATTTATTAATAAGGTTGTCTAGTATTTAATAAACAACCACCAAAATCAATTCAAGTTATTTCCATAAACATCCCTAAAATGCTAAACATCAGTTGCCAATTCCTTCATAGAAGAGCTGGCGGGCAGAGCTTTGATTTGGAATGAACACCCCCCCTGAACGAATAAGTACGAATGGTGTCATGGGCGGCCACATCAGCACCAAAAAAATGACTTACACTTTTTCGGAGCGCATATCATTTTTTGACACTGATATGTCAACCCCTGATTCAATTCACACCTTGTCCGTTCATGGATTGTTTGTACCTATTTCTTTGGGTGGCGGGTATACCAGTGCAAGGGAATGGCTTCCACTATTTGTGCAGTTGTCCCAACCATGCCACTTTAGCCTGTTTTTATACTGCGAGGCTTTTCTATGCTCGGCGTAGAAAACGCCTAAGTTAAGAGGCGTCACATCAGTGTCAGAAGTGATTTACACTCACCCCTGAAAAGTGAAAATCACTTTTGACACTGATGTTTCCACCTGTTTGACCAGCGGCAGAGATTAGAGGAGGTTTGGGGTCGGGTGTATAAAATCCAAGCCGTACTAAAAATGCATCATTAATCATCTCATCAACCATAATCTGTATTAGCCCCTAATCCGAGCAGACCCAATGGAATAAAGCTTTGTTGAGTTTAGTTGTATGACCAACTCTGAATTTTTCACAAACATCCTTACAACACCAAACTCAAAACATCTTCATTCTGTTTTGTAAATTTTTTTTTTCCCGATACCGAGATATCTAGGTTTCTTAGAGCACTTGACTAATTCTGGACTTCTTGCCTTTCTCATGCATTGGGTAAATTGGGTGGGTTTTTTTGTAATGCTTGGACAAGTGGTTCCAAGGGGGTAGGTCTCGAATTCAAGACCTCCCACTAAAAAATAAAAAAAATAAAAAGAAGAGGAAAAAGGACAAATTAAACAAATAAGAAACAGAAGAATTCAGAACTCAAAATCTGCAACAAAAGCTGAAGATGCACACTAATAACAACAATTTTTATTGACTTCCTTCAGTACCCATCAAAAGTAGGAGTAGCAGAAGGTCCTTAACATCAATATCTCTCATATTTATAACAAAGCATATTCAATGGAGAAACATGAGAAGGCACCAATAACAAACTCACCTCCTCCAAACATATTTTCACCATCCAAAACTAAAGGGGAAAATATTGAAAGAGGGACATCTACAAGAAGCATCTAGGAATGTTACAAAACCCTTACCCACAACAACTACTTACATCAGAATTAACCCCTGTTTTGTCTTACTGAGAATTTTCATTTCTGGAGGAGAATCTTCATCAATTCATCCAGAACTAATCTTCAATATCTAATATTATGTAATCTCTAAAAAGCAAAAACTGCCTAAAAAAAGATCTATCCAACAGCATAAGAGGAGCTACAAGCTGATGCCCGAACTCTGTGCTTGCCATCTATAGCTTTGGCCATCTTTAACCACTACTGCTATGGGGAGACATGGAAGAAGCTCAAATTTGATAAATAGTGAGATCATGGTTTGAAATTGACCATGTCTCCGGGCTTTTCATCTCGATCAGACATCGGAATGACCTTCGAATCATAGGCACTTGCAGGTGGGATTGTTGAGGTCGACCTTTTGCTCCTTCTTCCCTGTCCTCCTGCCTTCGAGATTGATGTGATGATTGAATCGATCAAGTTGCGGATTATCTTCATTTTGATCTGGCCTCTCTTCGGGGGAACTCTTACTTTTCCTTTCTTCAGGGGATTGGCAGCTTCTCTTGCCATGTGGTGAGTTGGATCGGATTAACTGAAGTTGCAGAAGCTATTTGAGGAAGAAGAGAATGAAAAGGAAAAGACAGAGAAAATTGCTGTCTTTGACTTTAACAGAAAGGAGAGGAAGAAGGAAGTAACACAGAATTTCGAAGACCCAAGCGTAGAATAAGAAGATATTGAAATATTTTCAAAATGGGGTGGAAGGGTTGAGCAGAGCAGGTGAGCTGAAGAGAGTGAGGAGGGGGCTATTTATATAATGGGCCCTGAACCTGGAATCTAAGTTACTTGCGTGACATGGGCTACATATTGCCAACGTCATTCCGCTCAAGTGTCTGCAGCATTAACCTTCCATGGGATGCTCAGGGTCGAATTCCCTTGGAAGCATTTCCATCTCGGTCTGTGAGTCCCTGCTTCCGTTCTATATGGACGGCTGTCAAGTGGGTCCAAGTGTCCCGATCCTTGGGATCATTTAGTTCTGCGCTACCTGCTCTATTTCTCTCGTTGCTGTAAGGATCTGTGGTTCCCTTTTATTAATTGACGGAGCCCAAGTGACAAGATAAAAAAACAGAAAAAAAAAAAAAAAAAAAGGGTTTCAGTCAACCAGAACAAATGTTTTATTATTATTATTTTGATGGATAGAACAAATGTCCTTTGAATGTTGTGTGATAAAAATGCCTCTGTAGTGTATATGGTGAATTTTAAATAGACATGTGTTCATTTTGGGGGGTAAAAGGGCCCAAAAAAGTGTTTAATTGGAAAAGTAGGTGGTCAACAAAAGACATTAAATTCAAAAACCCATCATGTGCCAATTGCACCTTCAAATTCATCTGCATTTAAATCTCTAGGGGATCCTAGTGGCTAGATAAAATAAAATAAAAAGAATCCCTGGAAGACCAATAGGCCTCACACCCACTGAGTCGGGGCAATATCACCTGCGACGCCTCCCTTGTACTATGCCTCGTGGGGCAAGACACAGTGGGGTGGGATC
>JAOXJP010009095.1:0-17903 GCA_025762735.1 Platanus orientalis | reverse complement strand
CCAAGCACTTGAAGCCAAGGATGGATCTTTTCCCATGTTGCCAATATCTAAGTCTTGAAGACTCAAGCTTCATCAATCTCAAAAAAGATATATAAGCGTAAGCATAATGCTAGACATAGGTTAAAGAGACCTAAAGACCCTTACAAATGTCAATGGACCATTCCCATGCCTTAGGCATAAATCTCATAGAGGTTGGGAGTCAATTTAAGGCAAAATGGCAAAAAATAGATAAAATCGGATCAATCCAAATGGGGTCAGATCAATCTACACTTATCAAATCGATCTGCTACTTGCCGAATCAATTTAATGGGCCATCAAATCAATCCGATATGGCTTACGGATTAATCCGGTAAGCCTCGGGTGTTTGTGACTGAGATACTGGATCAATCCGGGAATGCCGGATCGATCCGCCATTGCAGGATTTCAATAACAAATAGAAATTCAATGTACAGAAGTTTTTGACTACTAGGAAAGATGTCAAATCAAGGGTGCATGACTATGCTCGTTCCCTATAAGTATAAGAGAGCCCCAAGGGTGTTCTCCAACACACAAAAAAGAGAAATTTTGAGAGAGCAAGAAAGTCTAAGACAATAAATCCTCCCAATAAATAAAGGCTTCAATAATAAGCTTTCATTGAAGATCAAAGACCCATTAAAGTGCTTCCCTAGCACCCTCTACTTGAAGAACACAAAAGGAAAGAAAGGAGAAGGTTTACTCCTAAGTAAACCTTTGTGTGAAGCTCCAAGAAGCAATAAGGCAACTCTTGGGAACTTGGTAGAAAGCTAAAGCTTACTAGCTCAACAAGGAGCAACCGCCGTCAAAGAGCATCAAGTAATACACCAACCTTGTGATGTAATTTGTATTGTCTCTTTAATACCTAGAATTAGCACTCCCATTGGAGACATCGGGAGTAGACCTTAGCATTACCGCTGAAGACACCGGTAATATAGACCATATCACCTCCACCGGAGACACCGAAGATGTAGACCGCTCCCACTAGAGACACTGGGAGTCGACCATAGCACTTGCCGAGACGCTGAGTAGTAGCTCGGTAGTGAACTTTAAGAGTGGATGTAGGTCCGAGTGTCAAACCACTATAAAAACATTGTGTTGTTTATGATATTGTCTCTTCTCTTTCTCTCTCTCTCTCTCTATATATATATATTGGCATGCATAGTATTCATTACATGTTCTTTCATTATAGCAATTAATCACATCTTCCTAAAGAACATCCTTGCATCTTGCCATCTCATAGCACTTGTAACTAAAAGAAATTAATTTAACAAGTTAAGTGCATTAATTTTCAAGTTATAATTGAACACCATTTACTTGAAAATTAAACTAGGGGTAATTGAAAGAATTTTTATAAATCCTATTCACCCCTATTAGGATAAAAATCGAACTTTCACAAATTTATGTCACTAGAAAGGTCATGAAGTCTAGTTTCCAATGAAACAAATGACGAGTAAATCCAAATCCAAAAGGCAAAGTTATGATCGATTTAGTAAAAGTTGTGTGAGGCTGAGAAAAACTCTTTGAATGATCGATCACAGATGACCAATGACCAATCATTAAGTTACCCATGATCGGTTATAGCTAGGAAAAACACTAAAACTTGATTTTATTTTTTTTATTTTTACGATCCTTCATAGTTTTTGGTTTTGGAAAGTTTCCAAATAAAGTGGGACTCTTCTAGGGTCTACATAAGGGATAGTTCTGGATCTAATCCAACACAAATAGACAAAGATCAAAACAAGGAGCAAGAGAAAGAAAATCAAAGAAAAAAAAAACTAGGTTTTGTAAGGGATTTTGGGATTTTTGAATAACAAAAAGCCTAGGAATGGATCTACAAGTAAAGAGGTAAGAAGACATATAAACTATAGTTTTTATTTTATTTTATTTATTCCATAGGTTCCTAGATCCTTGTTAATCTCGTTTTGTAAAATATTTTAATTGTTTTGATAACAGATTTGAATCATTTTTTCAATGGTTTTAGTTTGCCTAAAGTTATTAAAACATGGGTTATCGAAAAGATGATTTGAATCTAGAAGAAAACAAGTGTTTGTGATTTGTTTTCAATTCTTTAAGATTCTAGAAAGTTATAATCTCTATTTTGAATCCATTTATACACCATTATATTATGTAAAACTATGTTTTGAAGGAAAATCAAGGGTTTTTAAAAGAGGGTGTTGTTCTTAAACATTAAATAGTTATTCTATAAATTGTTTTAAAGTTCTTAATATTTTTTAAATATTGTTCTACTGGTGTGCCAAAGACTATCCATGTTTCGTTTTAGATTAGCATTTTATAGATTCTTAGTATTCACAAAACAATGTTTTCCAAAGAAAAAGTGTTGTTTTCTTCCATTATTGTTATGATCTTTGAAGAGTACTATTCTGGACAGATTTGTATTTTATAGATTATGCCTAGATGGATCAATCATATTCTGTTATGTTTATATTGAATTAGTTGATGTAAAGATCTTGTATATGTTATATGATTTACATGTTTTGAAATTACAAAAAAATGATATTATTTTAAAAAACCACCCTACCAATTAAGGGGATTAATTGATTGGATCTACCTCATCGGGTATATGGTGCAAACTGTTACAACCCACCTCACTGGGTATATGGTGATAATTGTTATGGATCCTCACTATTAGCCCGATTAGTAATAGTAACCCAGCTCATTGGGTATATGGTGTGAACTGTTCTGATTCTTCTTACCGGATGATAAATGGTTCAAACTGTTATATGTATTGGCTTGATATCGGATATATGTTTAGTTCTATTCTGGATTTGATATGATATATGTTTTTGATCTATTTTGTTATGCTTAAGTCAAAAGTATATGACTAGCATTATTCCTATTCTGTACATGAAACTGTAATTTTTATAAGATGCTCAGTATTGTAAAAGATTGATTTATGAATTATACTATTCTGAATATTGTTTAGTAAATATAAAAAGTATATGTTTCATTTTTTGTAATCGTATTAAGTCTTGATCAAATGTTTCCTTTAGTTTAATGTTTTCTTATTGAGTTTGTCAAGCTTACCCCAATTTGATACCACAGATGAAGAGGAAATTACAGAGTTACGGTTCTAGTTAGAGATTGATTAAAGACCAGTTAGAGTCTATTTATGCCATGATACTTTGATATTTATTTCAGTTATTTCAAATTGAAAACATGATATTTATTTCAATTCAATTAGTTTATTTAAGATTATTTGAAAATTTTCTTTTGGTAAACAGTAACATAAATAAATTAAGCATCGGCAAGCTTTCTCAAGGCAAAAACATCAGAGTTAAGGTCATTCTCTTGCCATAGCGGTGGAGAAGACCAAGTTTCAAGAGTGCTCAACGTTGCACCATGTTTGGTCAACTTGTCAGCCACGACATTTACACAATGCTTTACATGACAACACCTGAAGACATCAATTGAATAATCATATGGCAATCATGGATAATATAACTAATACTATAAAGGAATCACTTCAAGAGGATTTGATAGAATGGAGATGATTTCAAGAGAGTCACCCTCCAACACCACACAAGCAAACCCCAAATCCCGGGTTGTAAAGAGGGCCATCCTAGTTGCATAGCACTCGGGCATCAAAGACGAAGATCACACACACTGGTCCAATCTAGCTTGTACCAAAGAACTCTTCCAATCCTACACCACAACCCCCACTCTCCACAAAAAGAGTCAACAGAAAAGGTAAATCTAATAGATGCTTCATACAACATTCTGAAAGCAATAGAAGAGGATGCAACAAGGGATATAATAAAGTAGTAGATTTTAATAGTTGGTTTATTATTTGATTTAAGTTAATGTTAGATTACAGGTATTTGATTTAGAATGTCAGACATACAAGTTTATGGATATTCAATTTATGGTTTATTATGAATTATGAATTTATTTACATGTTAGACTTGTGGGAAGGGTTATGATTAATGGTTTGTAAATGACATATTATTTTGTTGCGTATAAATGTGAAAATAAATGAAAAAGGTGAAAAAAATTTATAAGAGATCTATAAGTTAATGAATGATTGTGTTAGTCACGTGATGAAATTCATGACCCTATTGGTATGGGTTTTGGAGTGCGATAATATTGATCACAAAATATTAATAGTTCATTATCAAAATAGGGTATCTGCATTGGGGAATAAAGTCGAAGGACTATGTCTTGGATGGTGAGCGTAAGGAGGCATTTTTCTGTAATTGGTTTTGCATTGTTGCTGAAGAAGTGTGGCACCAAAGACTTGAATATCCACATACGAGAGTATTCTTCTTTCTCAAGAATAGTGGTTTTGTTTGAGTTAATAATGAATTTAATGCTATCTGCATAAGTTATCAAATAAGAGTACCAAGTTACCCCTTTATGTTTCTAGTAATTGACCTAAAAAACCATTAAATAAAGTTAATTGTGGTTTATGGAGACCAGTCCCACTCAACTCAGTTTAGGGTTTTCGCTATTATGTATTTTCTATTGATGACTTTTCAAGGTTCGACTGGTTTTATCCATTGAAACAAAAATATGAATTATTCAGATATTTTCTTATTTTTCAAAAAAATGGTCAGAAACATACTTAGACAAAAAAAAAAAAAAAATTTAAGATACTTCAATCTGATGACAAATTTTCGAAAAAGAAGAGAAATTAGACCATTTGGCTGGATGTGGTGGTATCATACATCAAGTTTCTTGTTCATGAACATCTAAACAACGCAAATGTTTTGCATGTTGTAGAGTTGGAACTCGCTATGATGTACCATGCAGCTGTTCTAAAAAAATATTGGGTAAAAGGCATTTTCTATTGCTATAGTTCTTATTAATCATACTAATATCTCTTTCCTGATCCAAGAAATAAAGAATCTAGAATGTAGACGACCCGTCTAGATAACCCGTTTCCCAACACGAAGGCATTGAGAAAGGCACCTTTGTATAATGTTGGAAGAAATCGTATAAAAAATAAAGGGGGCATCACTGTCCTCATCCATTGAGGTTACATGGGCAAAACCACTGGAAAAAAGGCCTAAAAGTATTGAAGAGCGAACCGACAGATCTCCTTTTCCATTGCTCCTCCCCTTTTCAGTGGGCAGCCTACTCACGTTATACCCCTTTGGATCCACAGCCACGAGAAGTCGTGGCTGAGAATTAAGCCTATTGCTGACTATCGTGGCTGAGAATCACCCCAATGCTGACTAAGATTCCAGCTGGCAAGAAGTGCAACCGACGGTCCCGGTTAAACCAAAAAATAAAAATTAAAAAAGTTAAAAAAACAAAAAAGTCATCACCCCCCGTCACGTTCTTTGTGCTTTGTTTTTTTGTTCTTTTTTGCAGGGGTTGTCTTTTGGAAGGGTTTTTCAGCGGTATTTAAAGTCTCTGCTTCGCTCTTTTCTTCTTCTTCTTCTTTTCTCTCTCTCTCTCTCTCGTTTGTTTTGTTTTTGTTTGTTTTACTTCTACAAAGGATATGCGTTTCGGTCTCTCTGATTTTTTGAATAAATTGAGAGCTGAAATCCAGCGTTCGAGAAATGTTTGAGATCAAAGATCCGGCTATTAAACTCTTTGGAAAGACGATTCCGTTGTTGGAAAGTCAGTTTCAGACGGAATCTGGGGAAAAATCCAATATGGAATGTCGGATTCCGGCGGACTCTGAAGAGATGGTATATTAATACATTTCTTACTGTACTTCTTAATTGTCCATTTTATCTTTTGTTCAATGGGCCATGGAAATATTTTTATTAATTTTTTCGTATAGTTTCTGGTATTCTGATACTTAGTATGGATTTTTCCCCTTTTTTTTGAATTGGGAAGTGAAGTTTATGTCTTTTTATCATTTTTTGGTAAATATTATTTAGCTTTATTTATTTATTTTTGAACTTGGATTGTCGGTCTTCTTCTTCTTCTGGTCCTTTTGGGGAGGTTTGCTAGTTGATATTTTTTTTTTCCTACTGGAATTTCTTTTACTGCAGAAACCCCGATTAAACAAATTTTTTTTTATTTGATGGGTTTTCGTATTACTTTTTTGGTATGAAGGTTTAGTTTGGACGGGTTTATGAATGTGCTGAAATCAAAACCCCAAAAGTTATGTAAACTGGAATTAAAACTTTTAATGTTTTGAACAAACAGATTTTATTTGGAATTAATTTATGTGGGTTTCTTGATTGTTATGTTTCTTTCTGTTTTGAAATGGAATGTAAAGAGTATATTTTAAGTTATTTCTGTGCATATTGAATTTGGGTTGTAATGTTTTCTAGTTCTCTCTCTTGTGTGTGCGTGTGTTTCAGTTTTCATGGATACTCTTTTTCTATATTTTCTTTTCTTTTTTCTGAAATATTTTTTTGTTGCAGAAACTTTCTTTGATAATTATTTGAAGCGAGGGTCTTTGGTTTGTTAAACTTTGCCGCATCTTGTTTGACTTCTGTGTAACCATACCCCAAGTAGCTTATGTGGGTTTTTTCATTTTTATTTATTTAGTTTTAATTTGGGTTAAGTCCTGAACCTAGATTCTATTACAGCAGAATCCCAGGGGCATTGGGGTCTTCACGGTCAGTTTATTGAGAAAAAAACTCGGTGAATTAGGTACATGTTTGCACGTGGTGTAGGATCGAATTCTGGTTCTTATTTGCAGATTAATTGATTGATATTCCTAATATTTCTCTCAAGTTATTATGTCCATAAGCTCTGGACCCCTATTCATGACAGTCCGCAATTTTATTTATTTTGTATGGGTGTTATGGCAGTTTGTATTCTGCTTAAGCTTGAAAAAGCTTAAATAATGTTTATTAATGATTTGCTTTACAATTAATTCATAGGGAGTTTCTGCTGGTCATCTGAAATTGGGGTTGCTTCTAATTAATGTAAGAATTATGTTTTGATATAAAAAAGTTGTTCCATGTAGCGTAAAAACTACGTTGTGATATCAGTATGGCTACTAGATCTCAAATTTAGTGATATGTGAATGAATGCGGGAGTGGGTTAGAATAAGTGCCATCGCCCTTACCTCCTCCACCACCCCCTCCCCCTTTTTGCAGCGAGATGAGTTCAAGTCATTGATTCGTTGTTAATGCATGGTTGACTGATGTGTGGATCCATGTGCTTAGACATTGATCTAGATGCTTAACTGATGATGTTTTAGTGCTTTCTTATATGTCCTTACTTTATGTGCACTGAAATGCTTCAAATCCTGAATATCAGGGTGTATGCAGAGGATCAACAAAGGAAGTAGATGAGGACTCTCCTTTGGAAGAGTTGGGCAAGCCAGATAAATCTGTCACTTTGTATGAAGTTAAGAAAAACAACCATCAAACCTTGACTCAGGAGAGCAAAGAAATTGCAGATCCTGTGCCCGACAAAAACCAGGCTGAGACTGATGGAGACGGACAAGAGAAGGCTCTCAAGAAGCCAGACAAGATCCTCCCATGTCCTCGCTGCAAAAGCATGGACACAAAGTTCTGCTACTTCAATAATTATAATGTTAACCAACCTAGGCACTTCTGCAAGAACTGCCAGAGATATTGGACGGCTGGGGGAACAATGAGAAATGTTCCTGTAGGTGCTGGACGGCGCAAGAATAAGCACTCGGCCTCACAGTACCGTCACTTAATGATGTCTTCTGATGGAATACCAAGCAGCCAGGTTGACACGTCTGATGCTTCCAATCACCCAGTTCTCTCATGTGGGGGTTTTTCCACCCCTTCAATGCAATTGAATGGAAATGGAACAGTCTTGAAGTTTGGCCCAAATGCACCTCTATGTGAATCTATTGCAAGTGTGCTTAATCTTGGAGACCAGAAGAAAAAAGTCGAGACTGGAGCTGTGGCATGTGTAGAAAATGGAAAAGAGGCTTCATGTGGCTCTTCCATGACAGCCTCTACTTGCCAGAAAAGCGAATTGTCAGAAAATGTAGCTCAGATGCAGCAGGGTAGTCGGCCAGAATGTTGTGATGGGCCTACTCCTGCACATCAGGTGCATTGTTACCCTGGTCCCCCATGGGCTTACCCTTGGAACTCAGGTTGGAATAATGTAGCTGCTATGGCGGCAGGCCACTGCTCTTCTGAGCTGGTTTATGCTCAGGATAACAGTAACCACAGTCCAGTTCAATGGGGCTCCCCGCCTATGGTGGCAGCAGCTCCTACCTTTTCTACACCAAACATCCCTTTCCCATTTGTGCCGGCCTCGTATTGGGGTTGTATGCCCGGTTGGGCTGCCAGGGCATGGAATATGCCATGGCTTGGATCTAATGGTAGCCTTTCCCCGTCTTCCTCCACTAGCAACAGTGGCTGTTCAGGCAATGGCTCTCCAATTTTAGGGAAGCATTCCAGAGAGGCAAATTCACAGGGGGAAGAGAAACCAGAGAAGTGTCTTTGGGTTCCGAAGACGCTGAGAATCGATGACCCAGATGAGGCTGCAAAGAGTTCTATCTGGGCTACTCTTGGTATTGTTCATGATCAGAATGAGCCCATACTAAAAGGTGGCATTTTCAAAGCTTTCCAGGCCAAATTAGAAGACCAGGCTCATGCATCAGATGCGGGTCAAGTCTTACAAGCAAACCCTGCAGCTTTGTCTCGTTCTCAGACATTTCAAGAGAGCACGTAAAGGTCCCTGCTTGGAGTGTTCCTTAAAGAGCTTATATTCCATAATCAAGTCATGCATACCGGCTGCCTCATTGTTGTATATAACATATGGAAGCAGCTTCTAGCTGCTGGTGCTGAGTCTATTATGAAGGCATTTAGTACTTGTACATGGTTCAGACTTTGGATGATGAATGTTGACAGAAATCAGACCCGAACTCTAAAGAAAGCTCAAACAAGTCATTTTGAGCTTTCTTTTAAAGCTTCCTGTTGAATCTACTACAAGGTTGGTGACACAATTAAACTGTTCAAGGATCAATGTTGTAAATAGTAGAGGATAGTTGTTTGTAGTGGTAGTCTGATACTGTCCAAATCATGGATTCCTGATTTTCTGTATCATACATGCATCTTAGATTTGAACTGAAAAAAGAAAGAGGAACCGCATTGCAGTTCACTTCTCCCATCAGTTTGAGGGCACTCCCAATCAGTTTGAGAACATGTTCATGGAATGTGAGGAATGCTGCAACTTCAGAAACTATGGTGTGAATTTCTAAACCCAACTTCATTAGAAATCAATAACTTTAATCCTAAACTTTCTATTTATAGGCTCTTCTCTTGTTTCGATGTTTAAAACATCTCAACTGAAGTTATTTTATGAAGTTACAGTTACCCAGTTGAATTGCTTGTTTTCTAGTCTTGTAACCTCTAATTTTAATGTTAAGTGTGTGTTTCTGGAAATCGCTGCAAGCTGTAAAATCTGTTGGAGATATTTTGATGAAGTCAATTAGGATGACAGACACCATAGGAATACCGTAATGATAGTTGTAGTACCCTAATTTATTCTTTTGCTACTTGAAATGGAGTATTCCATGCCTTTTGACTTTCGGGGGGTTAGATTTGGAAGTGCCTGTTAAACTTAGCAGCCATACATTTCTATGGCTCTTGCAGTAAACACGAGGAAAACCAGCCAACTAATTCATAGACAACTCGAAAACAAACAACCTCAAATCATAGGAGGCTCAAATCGGCTACAGTATACTTGTGTGTAAGATAAAAGTGGCGGAATGTAACTTGCAAAATACATGCGAATTTAGAATTGTAGCACAAAGCCACAAACACATTCTTTTTTCTGGGTACTAGAATCAAAACCACCTTAGCTTTGACTGTTTCCTGTTGGAGATGAAAACTCTGTTCAGGACTTTCTATGACGGATCTTGATCAATGTCATCATGAGAATCATAATTGCAGACTTGGAAAGAGCCGATACTTGCATGAGAACCCAATTCCATGGATTGTCATGGTTTTAGCTCTCATATCTTGCCATTCTCATAGCCATTGTTATAGAAAAGAAATTCTCTGTATGGCAAGATCTAGTATGATATCAGTTGTGTTGGCTCTATCTTCAGTCACTGGATAGCACAAACCTGCAACAGTTGGTTCCTAGGTGAAGGAAAAAAAACAAAGGGAGAAGAAAGAAAAAGTCCACACGCAATTTCATTCCCGACCAAACAATTGACAAAAAAGCCAGCTAACGTAGAACGGTAACTTTAGTTAACCTCCCTTTTTGTTTTAATCAAAAGGCCAAGTCATGGTGAGATTTTCCAAGTAATGATCCCTTAGTTCTTGCTCACCAACATCTCTGCCTACCTTAGAAAATAAGAATCCCATGAACATAGATTCTCTACCATATGACTATTAAATTGCCCCTGAGATCAATTCCTTTGGGCAGTTTCTCCCTTTCCTTCGTTTTCAGAAAGACCCATTTGAGGGAGGATTGAGTTACACTCCTAATGGAATATGTCCACTTGTAGCTCATCTGCCTTAAATGATGGCTTTAAGAAAGCCTTTTACATTATCAAAAGATGTTTTTGGAACCTTTAGAGAAACAGTCATAAACCACGCACCAATTTTTTTTTTCCAGGAAACAACCAAGGTCCTTCTATTATTATTATTTTTTTTTTGGGAGGGAGGGGTAAAATAATAATTAACACCCTAGAAAAATGCGAAATGACAAGGATGGGCTTGGTTTGAGGTTCACCTGGTAACCAAAGACCATCAATCATTGTTAAAGAAGAAATGAGCATAATAGAATAAACATGGCAATAGCAAGCGAACTGGTTGGCATTGCAGATCCGAATGGATGGGGTGGTCATGATTGACCATACCTAATCCAGACATGCCACGCTTGGTAAAGAAGAAATGAGCATAATAGAATAAACATGGAAAAATATTATATTTGTTTTAAACAGCAACATAATCTATAGATCCAAATAGATGGAGTGGTCATGATTGCCCACTCTCAATCTAAACATGTCTCTTATTTTGTGAAGTTAGAGAATGATGTAATAGAATAATGAGAAATTGTGATGGTTGAATTTCAAATCCTCCTGGAATAGGTGTCTTTGGTGGGAAGAGTTGTATTGGTTCCCAACCAACACTACCCTATTTTATGTTTCTCATGATTGGTTATCTCCTTTGGGAAATTTCCCACTAACAACCATATGTTTTTGAATGTCGCATGTACTATGAGATTTTAGATAAGGGTTTGTGTTGGAATCTGTGCAAAAGTTTTATAAAATCAAATAAAATACCACTTAATCCAAGTCAAAGAAGCACCGAATTGTTCAAGCATTCTTGATGATAGCTGTGGCCTCCCACCATTTATGTAAAAGATTCAACTACACTAATGATGGGATTCAACCAAACTCGGAATTAAGTCTTTTCTTTTGTGAATTTACATGATCCAATGCAGAAGAATCTCTTCCTCTAATTTCCTAAGTCTAATAAAAAACCAAGAAGAGCCTTCGTAATGAAGGATACCATTCAGTTTTTAGTCTAAATTAGATAACCAAGGTAGAGTCTTCGTAATGAAGGGTACCATTTAATGTTTAGTGAAGTAGACAAAGGAGAATGTCTTCTTCACATTGCTCTTTTTAAAGCCTCTTGCACGATTGACTCTCATTTTCTTTCAAATGATTTCTAAGACATTGTGTTCTATTTGTAGAGTCACAATCAATGGGCTTAAAGAGGCATAGTATTTTTCACTTTAATAGGTATAATTGTCCCATCTTAATTGACTTAAGTAATAATTTGTAATTGTTGTGGGAATGTTATTTGTTTGTTTAAATTCAACAAATCTAAGTTCAGGTTTGTTGAACCATAGTCAATGAGTTATAACCATTGACGAATGCCAAAGGTTTTTGTCAAGGTTCTTTGTCTAGGTTCAATGAACCTTTGTTTAATGTTGCATAATCATTGAAGAATTCTAATTATCTTTTGTCTAGATTCGTTGAACCCTATTAAATTGCAAAACCATTCCGCAAACAAGTAAATAAAAGATTTAAGAAAAAAAATATTTTCCCATCCCAATTTATCCCATAAATACATTCACTTAACACCCAAAGTATCCCATAAATACTTGGCATATCCCACAGATACTTTTGGCCAAGTATCCATGTGGATGTTGTTGGTGCTGATTTAATTCTGGTACAAGGAGGAAGCTATTGAATCAAATTAAATCAAATCAAATGCAAGTGGGCTATAGGATTACTATACATGGCAATACCTACTTATAGTGATATGATGCCATCATGAACAACAAATGCAAATAAACTTATCCATATAAGGAAGCGCCCAAAAGAAAGAAGCTATCTACAAGTGGTAAAACTCAGACCAGAGACTGACATGTGGCCAAATCTCTAGTGTCAAAGTTGAGTCAAAGTCAAGTCTAAACTAATTATCAAGGGGATAGTGTAATCTTGTATATGATACATTGAAAATATCATGAAGTTTATATCTTTATAGTATTACGTGCTTTTCTTGTAAACCCTAATAAGAAGTGTTCTATCTCCATTATATGGAGAAGATGTAATTAATGAGTTTGATTAAAGAATTTAGAGAAGTGTAACCCCCTAAACATACATAAATAAAACCATTCCAAATAAATGGGTAATTTGACACACGCAATGAAATTTGATGTGTACAAATTTCTGGTACACCCAGACACTTCTCTCCTCTCATCTTTGGTTAAACAAAATACATAATGTTGCTAAAAGAAAATATGTTCCTTTCAGGAAGTCTGCAGTAAGAGAATTCAAATATCTTCCCCTGGACTAATATCATGTCTACAGTCAACGGGCAAAGGATGGTTTAGAGATAAACAATAGACATCATTTGATTAGTGGCACCCTCGAGGATCCCAAATATGTATGTTGAGGTGGTCATGTCACCTTCACAAAAATACCAAAGGTGTGAGACTCTTTAGGAGCTAACCTCAATTAAAGAAGATATTGAATCTCAAGGAGGAAGCCCATAGCAAGCCGAAGTTGGTGGCGATGCCTCCAAAACCATCCCAAAGAAGGGATGGACCTTCGGTTCCTCCAACTTAAAGATGTTGCATCAAATGTTAACTCGCTAATCACACTGATTGTCATGCCTCAAAATCTATATTTATACAACTATGAATTTTGGCATTTGACATTAACCCATTTATATCAATGGCACTCAATTTTGCTTATAAATTTTTTGCATCTTTCCTTTTAAACATACGTAGTGGAATTTACATAAACAAACCATAATTATTCTATTCTTTTTAATTTAAAATCTACAAATCATAATCTATAAATAAAATATATAGTCTGACATAATCCAAATAACAATAACAATTCCTATCCATAAAACTAAAAATCAAACTAACCTATGAGATCTCATCTAATAGAACTGAAATAACTGAACTAAACTAAATTAAATATATGTAATACCCTGCACATATTCGCACATATTTTGCATACATGTCACACTGATATCATACACATATATGTTTCGCATATACTTAGAACAATATAAATATTTATGTAATGATTTATAAATTGGCACAACTTTAAAGACACACTAGAGAAGACATAAAATGAATGTGCTAGCAATCTTTATGTCATTGGAAAGGTATATAAGTCTAGAGTCTAACGAAACAAATGGTGAGTGAAATGGGTCCCAAATGAGGAAGTTATGAGTGTTTGAATGTACAAAGGTCAAGTAGGAAAAAAAAGTTTTTTAAAGAGCTCTAGCCCAATCGATTGGGCCTACCTCCAATCGATCAGAATGCACGGAAAGCGTTCAGTTTGGTTTTTAGAAACTCAATTTTTTGAGTTTTTTCATTTTGTGGGTTTCCTATTTAGACCCAAAGATCTCTAGAGTCTATATAAGAGTGATTTTCAACCTAGTTTGACATAAAAACATAAGAGTGATGTGCTTAGGTGGGTCAGATTCTTGTTTCCTGTTTTGTATCAAAGATATGCATTGGTTAGAAATTATTAAAGATTGTTAGTTTTGTTTTTCTTTGATATCTTCTAGTATATGTATATGCTTTGATGAAAATATATGTTTAACTATGACATGAGACCTAATTGCTAGGAAAAATGTATATTTGATGGAGCCCCTCATTGGGTTTAAATAGATGTAATCAAGTAACATCTTTATCGGGTCACATTAATTGATGATGTTTGTGATGTTCACCACTAGGCGTGAGATAGTGGTATCCTACCATTGGATTGTAGATGAATTTGTTCTATTCTGTTACCTGTTACTGAGCAACACATCATGTGTGTTCAATTTTTTGTATGTGATTCAGTTATCTTTTATCTAGCTTGCAACACGTGTAGGGGATTTAGATATTTGTTTAAGTAGGTTTCATATATATATATATATATATGTTTTAGTGATTTGTTCTGTTCAATTTAATTTAAGATATTTGTTCAGTTCAATTCAGTATTTCAGTTCTGATTATGTTTCTATTCAGTTATGCATCTTGATTTCCATTATGATTTGTTATTTGTTCTTAGATTAGAAGCATTATTTTTATATGTAAAGTAATTGTTTTGAAAGCATGCTTCGTTCTGTTTTGATTATAAAAGTATTTGTGTTCACTGACCTAATTATTTTAACATGTTAAGTAGTGTTCTTATTTATTTACAAAGTCAATCACACTTAGACATTGTTGTTTTCAGATGATGAGGATGGCAGGGTAGACCATAGTGTGAATTTGTAGCGCTTGGAGATGATGGAGACTTTAGTTTACTTTTAGTTATGAGATATTATAGTATTTTTATTTTAGTTTGTTTAAAGACATTTTGATTTAGTTATTTTAGTTTTATTTGAAGAGATGTTAAGGTTAGTTTGATATTTAGTTTATGGAGATGGTTTGTTAGTTTCGAGATTATGTCAGACTATGGATTTTAATTATAGATTATGGTTTATGAATTTTAATTTAAATATAATGGAATAATTATAGTTTCATGCAGTTCTGTTGCATATGTATGAAAGGAAATATGTGAAAAAATTATAAGCAAATTTGATGAACATTGATGTGAATGGATTAATGTCACATGCCAAAATTCGTAGTCATATAGGTATGGGTTTTGTGATGCAACAAAGTTGATATCAGAGCTCAATGTTTAAAGTTTTATAGATATCTTTGAATGAACTTTGGGTTCTAGACTTAGAGGAAAACTAGAAAATTATAGGTTGAACAAAAAGAAAGAAGTCTTGAAATAGTTAGAACAGAAAACACAGATAAAACATTAGAATGTGGAATTAAGAATATGAAAGTTTGGGATTTATTATTTGAACTTGATAAGTTTGACATAACTGAGGGTGATCTAATTATTTTTAGAAGTTTGACATTGAGTTTATTTAACTATTTTAGGAGAAAGATGCCACCTCGTAGCTTGACCTCTTTGGATGCTCAGATTGAATAGAAGGATCCAACTGGGGCACTTAGAGATATGAGAAACTTAGCTAAGGTTATAGAGAGACATATGGCTGCACGAGACATACATTTAGAGCATGGGAATGGTGCGTTGGAGAAGTTCCATAGGATGAGACCATTTGAATTTTGGGGGACTCCAGATTCAATGGTTATAGAAGCTTGACTTATGCAACTTGAGAAGATATTTGATGTAGTGGGTTGTGCTGAAGAGTAGAAAGCCTTCTTTACGATTTTTATGTTAAAGGGGGAAGTTGAGCATTGGTGGAGAGCTACCCGAGGTACCTTTCCTATTTAGGATGGAGAGCTACTTACTTGGAGTATGTGTGAATGTACATTTCAAGATAACAACTTTCCATAGAGTATCAGAGAGGCTAAGGAAGCCGAATTCATGGGCTTGATATAAGGGAACCGTATGGTCTTACAATACAAGGCTAAACTTATCAAGTTGATGAGGTTTGCTCCGCATATTTCTAAGAATGAAAAGAGGAAGGCTAAATTTTTTTAGAAAGGATTACGTCCTAACATTAGGACAAAGATGACATTGTGAGACTAAGGAATTTTGCTAAGGTTGTGGACATTGCCATGATGGTAGAGTAAGAGTGTGATGAGGTTAAACAGATTCAAGATTAGAATAGGAAATGTCCTAGTCAAGATGTGGCTAGAAAGAGCATTGACAACACTAAAGCATTTAAGAAGGTTGTGACTGAAAGAGATATGAAGCTATAGTTTCAATAAGACAAGGCTTCTTTCACTAAGTGTGGAAAACTTCATGTAGGTATTTGCTACCGTGAGATAAGAACTTATTTTAAATGTGGTAAGGTGGGATACATGATCAAGGATTACCCAGACATGAAGGCTGACCAGATGATTAAGCCTGTTGATGGGAAGCTAAGGTTGAAGATTCAGGGGCGTGTTTATGTAGTTAATAAGAAGGATACGAAAGCGTCCAACACTATGGTGATAAGTATGATCTGTTTATTTTCTCATGACGCTAGAGTACTCCTAGTGTAACACCTCGCACGTTGCATTCACTTAGTAGGACCATAGATGCATAAATAATGATTAAATGTTTTGAGTATATTTAATTTTATATTTTAAGTTTATTAGTGATATTTTAGCATATATAAGTGAATGAGAAAAATTTAATTAAACAAAAAAGGGAAAAAGAAGGCAAAAAAAAAGAAGTCAAGGACATTACAAGCTCTGAAGTTATCCTAGATAGTCAGAGTAACTTTATAAATAAATCTATATCATTCTCATAGGAATCACCCTATAAACAATATATCATTAGAAAGATCTATGAGTCTACTTTATAATGCTACAAACGTTGGGTGAATTGAAGTTTCCTAGAAGTTATGACAAATTTTCTACTAGGTGTCTATGCCGTTTGATATGGTTTGAACTTTAAAAATACACCAACAAAAATGTAGGACCAATTAGCGAGCAAAATTTATTCCATTGAAAAGGTCTTGTAGTCTAGTTTCCGATAAAACAAACGGAGAATGAGTCCAATTTTTGTAAAGAAAATTATGGCTATTTTCCCACCGGGTGTCTGTGCTGAAAAAATTCTAGGTGTGATGACATCATGAAAGCGAAAAATTCTATACAATCGTGAAAATTATGATTTTTGCAAGATTTTAAGGACTTTTTCACTAAAGACCTACCTAAATACTATTAATGTAATTTTTAATTCCGTAGAGTATAAAATACATGGAGTGGTAGTGTAACACCCCGCACCATGATGCATACATTACTGTACACGTGTCATACTTAGAATGCTAACACATGTCACATAAGTTCTGTACACACATAGGACCACTAAAATGAACATATGCTGATATGATCATTGATACAACTTTAAAAAGGTACCAATAAAAATGCAGAAAGAATATGTAAGTGAAATTTATACCTTTGGATAGGCATGAAGGTTTAGAGTTCTATACAACAAATGGTGAGTGAAACAGACACCAAACGAAAATGTTAAAGGTAATTTACTAAGCAAAGAAAAAAAAAAGGTCAAGCACATGACAAATTCTAAAGTTATCCTAGATAGTTGTGATAACTTCATAAATAAATTTGTATCAATCTCATAGGAATCACCTTACCAATAATATATTCTTGAAAATATCTATGAGTCTACTTTCCAATGAGACAAAACAGTGAGTGAATTGAAGTTTCCTAGAAGAAGTTATGACAATTTTTTCACCAAGTGTTTATGCCATTTGATATGCCCCGAATTAATAGATTTTGAGGTAAGTTTAAAAATATACCAATAAAAATATAGGACAAATTAGAGAGCAATATATATATTAGTCTAGTTTCAAAAAAAAAAAAAATGGCAAGTGAATATGAGTTTTGTAGAGAAGATATGGCTGTTTTCCCATTGGGTGTCTGTATAGGAAAAATTCTGACGGGATGAAGTTATCAAAGCAAAAAATTTTGTACAACCGTAATTTTTGCAAAATTTTAAGGACTTTTTCACGAAAGACCTATCTAAACATGAAATTGGGGATTAGGGTTTCTATTTAAGCTTATAAAAACATAAAAACTCATAAGAG
>JAOXJP010009085.1:0-17904 GCA_025762735.1 Platanus orientalis | reverse complement strand
CCCTAGAACAAAAACATATAAGTACCCCAAAACCCTAATACATATGCGGATACAGTTTGGGTCTGATCTGGTTCATTAAAACAGGACAAAATTTTCATATTTGGGTTGCTCACCTTCGCTTAAAAATACCCTAAAACCCCAATACATTTGCGTTGCTCACCTTCACTAGAAAATTTTTCATATTCGGGTTTTTCTTCGAGTTGTATCCAGGTTAGATTTCAGGTAGAATTCCTGATGCTAACCCAACAAATCAAACTTGATACATTACAATCTCTCACTTGAAGTTTGATATCCTCTTGCATCTACTGTGTTTGTGAACACTATTCTTTTCTTGATGTGATTCCTTTCTCTTACAACTCAACTACTCCGTCTTCACCCTAGAAGACCAACTGAAGCTTTGTATAGCTCCAGTTTCACTGTCATGATTGCCTTAGTGAACATATCTGTAGGATTGTCATCCGTATAGATCTTTTCCAATCTCAACACTTTTTCTTCTAGAAGAGAACGCATGAAGTGATGCCTCCTGTCAATGTGTTTGGTTTTTACATGGAATACGGAATTCTTCACAAGATGAATAGCACTTTGGCTATTATTGTATAATTTGTTGTTCTCCTGCTTCTTTCTCAACTCTTCCATCAAGTTCTACAACTAAACCATTTCCTTGCTTGCCTCCGTTGCAGCAATATATTCCACTTTAATACTTAAAAGTGCCACTATCTTCTGTAACCATGACACCCAACTAATAGTTGTAAAACCCAATGTGAAGACATACCCATAGTACTTCATTTGTCAAAATCTCATGACAAATCCGCATCCACATAACCCTATAGGTTAAGTCCAAACCCTCTAAAAATCAATGTGGCTTTAGAAGTTCTTCTTAGATACCTTAGAATCCACTTCACCGCCTCCCAATGCATCTTTCCTAATTTGCTTAGAAACTTGCTAACTACTCTCACTGCATAAAAAATGTTTGGTGTCATGCTAAATATAGCATACATCAAGCTGCCTATTACTGAAGCATATGGTATCTTGGACATGTAATCTATAAATGTATTTGTTGTAAATTCTATAAGTAGGAAAATACATTGGTTGATAAACTAGGCTATGACATGTTCAAGGTAGAATCTAGGAGGTTCTTGGGTCCACTATATGTGAAAATCACTCTTGAAGTCCAAGAATGCTCTGATGAAGCAAACTGGGATCATGCAAGGATGAGAGCGAATGGTCACATCATCTACCTCCTTTCGTATCCACAAAGATAAGTGAGGGAAAGTTTTACTTAAAGAGACCCTCAAGCCCCCATATATCACCTCCCATATGGTTAAAGATGGCTTCAGACCCAATCTACACAAAACTAGGGAAAGTGTATGGTGGAGTGCTCCAAACCAAACTGGCAAGTATCACTGTCCAATTTGGAGTACTCCAACATAGTGGAGTGCTCCAACCCCTAAATGGAGCGCTCCATAAATTCTCTAGAAACTACGTTTTTTAGTGAATTTGAAATCTATGTCCTAGTGAAGCGCTCCAAACTAGGCATAACATTTTAAATTTGAAATCTATGTTCTGAATTAGTTATCTATTTTGGAGGATTCTCATCCAAGGGTTGTGGTGTGCTACGAACTCTATAAAAGAACTTTTTTTTCTTCTAAACCTAAGGGTTTAAGGGAATTTGCAAAAGGAAATGAAAAGAGGTTATTGGATAAGAAAAAGAGCTCTATAAACTCTACACTCTCTACACTTCCACTCAAGTTTTCACGCTTCCAAAGAAGAAGAAGATAGTTGATTATCTCTCTTGTGGCCACAAAAGAGGTTTCATTTACACACAAAAAAGAGGAGAAAGATTAAGGATGGTGCTCTTACACTTCCTAGCATTCAAACTCCCAACATAAGGGTTGAAGAATAGCTTTTTCTTTACATTTTAGAGTTTGCTTACATAGTAGTTAATGTTGTGGTTTGTGTGCATATCTAGACCACTACTCTACTTGTAAATCACTCTCCATATGATATTTCTCCACTTGAGCTTCACTTATATTTTCCTTTATAGAGGCTTACTTGGTTGTGTGATTACTTATGCATTTTATCCTTCTCTACAGGCATTCACACACTCCATTTTGCTTTGGTAGAGACTATATTATTGGCATATTTAGCTACTGAGAGTCACTCTCAACATTGGGACTTAGCTTCCCTTGGTTGACTATATTTGCATATTTGGCTATTAAGAGTCACACCATATATTGGGACATTGATTTCCTTATTGGACTAAATTACCATACCAGGTTGATTGAGATCCATTTTGGTATTTATACCTTACCCTTGTGTTAATAGTCGGAGACACTGTGTGATGGTAAGTCCTTAACTCGGAGACAACCAAGGTCGTGCTTGCTAGAGACACCAAATACATAATTTAAGGTTTTTTCATTCCTTGTAATCATTGTGATTGATTAATAAATTGAGTAGTTGAAACTAGACGTAGGCCCCGATGTGGCCGAACCAGTATAGATACTTGTGTTGTGATGTGTGATCTTTGTGTGATTATCACTTACATTCTCATACTTGCAATCATTAGCATTTGAGTACCAAACACCTTAAGTGGGTTAATTAATATTGAACATTAACCATTAACTCACCTAAAATAAATTGGAGAAAAAAGAATTAAAATTTTTTAATTATATCCTATTCACCCCCTTTAAGATTTACGCACTTAGAATTTTAATTGGTATCAAAGCGAGGTTGCTCTTACAGGGCTTAACAACTCGAGTTAGATCCTAACTTTGGATCCTAAAAAGAATCTTAAAAATAAAAACCTAGACAACTAAAAAATCCTTAGATGGACAAAGAAGAGTCTAGTATGTCGGCTAATACATCTTCATATTTCAATGTGAGTGATTATGGGTATTAAAAGTCTCAAATGGAGATCTTCCTAAATGCCTATGACCATAGGATGTGGGGGTCGGTAATTGATGGCTATAAGCCTTCCAAAAAACTTTGTAGTGAGTGGACCACCGCTGAGGGAGATGCACACAAGTTCAACTATAGGGCATTGGATTCTATTTCCAGTGGACTTGCTCCTGATGAGTTTAGCCCGATTGCCCACTTAAAAACAGTCCAAGAAGCATAGAAGCTTCTTTCTATCATTCACGAAGGAACTAGTTCTGTGAAGATGTTAAAATTCCAAATGTACACTTCATAATTTAAAGCACTAAGGATGGAAGAGGATGATGAAGTCTCTCAATTCCATGCTAAGCTCTCTAACCTTGTAAACTCAATGAGGAGCTTAGGTGAGGAAATAAGTGAGACTAAGGTCGTGAGAAAAGTACTTAGGTCTCTTCCCAAAAGGTTTAGACCTAAAGTAACAACCATTAAAGAGAGTAAAGACATACAAAAAATTAAGTTAGAAGAACTAATTGCATCCTTTCAAATCTATGAAGTCTCCATCAAGGAACCCACCAAGAAAAATGGCATTTCCCTCAGAGTGGAAGAACCTTTAGGATCTAATGAGGAAATCGATGAAGAATTAGCCTTACTGGCTAATAGGTTCAAAAAGTTCTTTAAGAGAAATGCCAAAGATTTCTCTAAGAACAGATTTATTAGAAAAACCTATTCTAACTATATGAAGAAGAATGAGTCTTCTAAAGATCCTCCCATTTGCTATGAATGCAAAGGGCAAGGTTATATTACCGAGGATTACGACAATAAAAAGAACAAGAAGTATAAGCCATAGGGCAAATCCATGACTGCTACCTAGGATGATGATTCCAATGTATTAGAACAAGAGACCCAAAGTAGTGAGGAAGATGCCTCATTGAAGATCAAGGCCTTTATGGCTTAAGGTTCTTCCTTGAGTTCATTTGTTGGTGATCAAAAGGACTCAAGTAGTGATGGTGAAGAAGATGAAGATAATAAGGATATCCAAGATGCTTTCAATAGCCACTTCCTTCAAAGCGTTAAGATGAAGAATAAGAACAAAGAACTTAGAAAAGAATGCAAGGAAATGGTCCAAAAGATCAACTCCTTGGAAGAAACAATCTCCTATCATCAACAAGAATCTCCTTTGGAAAGTGAAAAAGAAAAAGAACTTTCAAATGAGAACTCCTTGCTTCTTGAAGCTAAAGAAGAAACGAGCTTAAAGATAATATTTCTCGAAAACAAGTTTAATAAAGAAAAAACTTTTCAATGTCTCGAAATAGACAATAAGAGAATTGAAAAGAAGAAACTTCTTGAGGATAATGAAAAACTACCCAAGAAAATCCTAAAACTTGAGGAGAAACTCAAGTCTCTAAAGAGTTGTGAGGATGGGACAAATAATAACAGTTTTATCATACTTGATCTAGAAAAATAAAGTGAACACACTAAATGAGATAAACAAAGCATTGAACATAACTTGTGCTCAAATCACAAGGAAATAGTTAAAGTACCTCAAACAAATCAAAGAGCTTGAGGAGGGCAAGAGGAACTCATTATCCATGATAGCTCAAGGAAATGACAAATTAGAGAAGATGATCTCCATGGGAAAAGACCATGGTGACATGAGAGGACTTAGATTTAATTTCAATGTCAATTGTACTTCCTCCACACAAAGATCAACAAATGTCTTTATGAAAACCAAGAGAAAGGCTAATGCACAAGCATCCCATAAGGGTAAGGAGAAAGTGTCTTTTTAAGGACCTTCTCAAAGGTCCAATGGGGTTTAGAGGAAGAAAAGTACCTCATTCAAGGACAAGACACCCTTGAAACAATTTGAGGTTTTGGGAAAACCAAAAGCTCAACTTTATTCCCATTACAAAGCGGTATGGAATAACTTTTAAGCCAACAAGGCTTCTTCCTCTAGAGAATTTCAAGAAAATGCTTCTATTTCTAAAAATCCCAAAAGGCAAACTAAAAGAAGCCCTAAAAGCGACGTAATGATGCTACTATAAACTAGGAAAATGAGAGTAGTGGTGGTACTGTTGTAGTCACAAGATAACAGTGTAGGTGTTGTTGTAACCATAGAATGGTGGTAAAGTAAGATGGATAGTGGTAGAAAGTAGTAGTGGTGCAACCTATGTATAACACCAAATTTCGTCGCTTTCTAATTGAAGCTTGAAACTCAAAGTGTATCAAATTACTTAACTTTTAAAGGGTTGGTTTATCATTTTTATGTGGGGGACAATCACTCCAAAGCTCAAAAGAGACTTGTTAATTACTGTCGTTTAATAGGCAAACCTCTGATTTCCTAAATGTTACACAACTTGTAAAACAAGAATGCATGAAATATATGAAGCTTTATAAATGTATATGACATAAAATATAAGCATATGATCTTCTTTTCTCTTCTCTTCTTTTTTATTCTCTTCACAACTTTTCTCTATCTTACCTAGCCTTGGCATCAGTTTCAAATCTGTGAGTGTATGTCTTCTTCATGAAGCTTCACAGAGGCATAATGGACGTGCTTTCAGCTAGAAATGATTGGCATAAAAAATGAAGTAATAGCCATGAAGAAAATAATGAAACTGCAAGAGAGAAAGAATGAGAGTGCTTTGGATGTATGTAGTATGCCAAAACGTGAGAGCAGAGAATATATTATATAAAAAGCTTTAAGCTTTTTAACCATGTGAATACTAGGGCTTTTTATAGATGTATACAGCTTGTTTCCTTCTAGGGATCCATTGCATGTTTGGTATTTTATTTTTAGCTTGCACTTCATATCTATATAAGAGACTACTTGATGATGTGAACACATTTGATTGGTTGTTGAAGAGACTTGCATGCTTATAGCCTTATAAAACTCCAAAACTGTGTAAGATTCCAATTTCTTCTCTATCTAATCCCTTGATATGTGAGATTTTGTAGATATGATAGAGTTCTATTTAAAGTATGTTTGAATTGAGAAGTCTTATGCAAGTGAAACTCTTTCGATTAGGTTTCTAGGTATTTTTAAAGTCGAAAACACCTTTTATCGTGATTCCTTAGGATGCATGCTACTTTAAATAACAATTTTATAATTCTAACACTGTTCATCGCAATGTCACTTCCTTTGCGAAGCACCGTTCATTCATTGCGAAAAGGGCTCTTCGCAATGATATGTGAAGAATGCTCATGATATTTCGCGATCCACGTGTCCTTCCTGAGTCACTTGTCCTTTGCGTGGTACTATTCATCCATTGCAAGTTGACTTCCCTTCGTGAATCCTTTGTTTTGACCCTCTTTCGCAATTACTTATTCATCCTTCATGATAAGGATAATTTTATAATTATACAATTTTTTGCGTGCAAATATCTTTAAAAACAACCTTCTTTTTCTATGCGCACTTTTTAAATGACGGTACAAAATGACCAAAATACTCTTCATGGTATAAATATTTGGCTTCGTCTTCCTAAGGCATATTTTGAAAATTTTCCAAGTCCGTTGAGAGATCTCCAGTGCCGAGAGCTTCGAACCCTGCAACCTGTTTTCTAGTCTTTCAATCTCAAAAACTAAACTGATCAAAATACTTATCTTGACTCCATGATCATCCCGGTACCATTTTCGAGCCCTTTCACCGGTGTCAAAATCTTAGTTTCTGATAAGCTTTTAGTTTCTATGGAAATTTTAGCAGCATAAAGTTTTAGTGAAGAGTATCAACTAAAAGTTTCTTTCTTATGAGATGTTAGTGTTTCTTATGAAGAGAACCAAGTTTCGAGAGGAAAAGCTCAGAGAATATGACCGCTTCTCTGGATAGAGAACTGCAGTTCTAAGAGGCACAAGTGGTGATGGTTGGTGAGGAGGATGAGAGTTGATGAGGAAGATGAAGATGAGACGAAGAGTTTCAGACGTTCAGCTGAGCAAGAGGTTGTTCACCTTCTTCTCCTTCTTCACAGACTTGTCTCCGGAACCCACAGTTCATTCCTCTCCTTTCTCCTCTTGCTCATCTCAAAATTTCCAGCATCTTCTCAACTCATGTACGACTCTATTTATAGATCCAACAGGTGGAACTCGAAGTTCAATTCCTAGTTAAAGGAGAAGTCAGTCGCTAACCTGGTCTCCATTCCCCTTCATGAGTTTTCCTTGGCAAGCGTGCGACACAGGGCCAGCAGTTCAGTCATCACCCACGGTAGGCTGAGGAGCAGCCTACTAGCAACTGAAATTTTACCGTTTTCCGTGAACAGCTTGTTCGAGTGGTTTGGGTAGGTCAATTGAGCTCAAAAATGAAAGTTCCAGCCATTCGCAAGCGGGTAGAAAGGATGCAACGAAATCACTGCTGACCTTTCGAGATTTGCACCGATTTGGAGAATGGGGGCAAGGTTTGCGGTTGCTCAGTTCTCTGTTTCGGGAAACAGGACAGTCGCAGCCGAAATTTGAAATATTGCAACGCAAACCAAACCAAAACCTAAGTTGGACTCGACGCTAACCTTCAAAGATTCGCTTTCGCTCACAAAGCGATATACCGAGTTGACAGATAAACTGAGGGAGAACTCAATGGAACATTGACAAAAAAAAAAAAAAAAGAAGGAATATTTTTTCGGTTCTCTGAATGATGAGATCACCAGAGATTCTTCTATGTCGGCAGGATTGACATCCAATAAAGTGGAACACGGAGAGTGTGAGGAAGAGGCAAAGAGAAAGGTATCAGAAAAAAAAAAAAAAAAAAAAACAGGATCGTTGGAATTGTTGGGGAACAGAAGGAAACAAAAAGAGAGTTAAATATTTTGATTTATTGATTATTTGGTCAATTCGTTAAATTTGTAAAATTCCCTAAAAATTTTTAGATATTAGGGAATTTTTTATTTTATTTTATTTTATTTTGAGTGGGAGGGAACAAATGTTCTGTCCCGTCGCACACAAAGGCTGGGTGTATAGGGTTAAAACTGTAAAAACAGTTTTCAAATGAAAAAATAGGTACCCATAAAAATAGAGTTGTATAGGGTTAAAACCGTAAAATAAAGTGTTCAAAAGAATATTTGTTCCCTATTTAAAAGAGGTAATAAATTCAAAAAGTTATCACGTGTTAACCTGTGGTAGAGGACACGGTAGGACACGCAAAATCTTGGACAAAACATTTGCTCCCTTTTTGAATAATCATGTTAACTGCTTTGTTGTGAAATACAGTAGAAACTAAAAACTTTGGTTTAACACTTAAAATACAATAACATAATAAACAACAATAACACTCACTAACAAGAAAAACAACATTAACAAATTAAATTAATCAAGAAGAGATTACCGTACCGAGTTCTGAATCTGCCACACGGATGTAAAGTTCCACACTGACCCTAGTGTAATTGAATTTCTGTATATCAATTAAATTTCCACCCCAAGACATACACCCTATGCCACTGTCGAATGCATATGCTACACAGGAACAGTTTCTTAAACATTCCTCACCACAGCCCTTAACATTGTCTCTGGCTGACCAATCTGCAAAATCCGGCACTTTGATATTCTCCAGCTTCAAAAATCCATCTGCTTTCCTCCTTTCACCACCAGTGTTGTTCCTATCGCACTGTAGTTGAGTTCTCCTCACACAGCCACTTGACCAGTTCCCTTTACTCCATTCTTCTCTAGACTTTGGTTCGAACCCCCTTAAACAGCTACAAATTGGTGAATTGAATGCACTACAGCTTCCGAATTGTCCGCACTTTCCGTAAATATCACACTCGTTTTCTGGGGCCAACCAGAGAACAACCCATTCATTCTTTTCCTGACTCCAAAGCGAAAGTTCTAATTTCCCTTGAGGATTCAAAACAAACCTTGTAAGCTGATCCACATAAGCGAAAGTTAAATACACACTTTCATCATCTCTGGTGAGAGTCAATCCGTCGAGAGAAACAGATTTCATGTTGGGCACCCCGATGAAGATCCGACTGTTCCATGGGCCTGTTCTATAGTGCCGATGAGAGCCGTTCCAGATTAAACCTTGAGGAATTTTCGAAGGGAGAATACCTGCCAAGAAACTTCCAGTGGAAGGATCGGAAACACCTTTCCATGATCTTACTACTTGCATCTCATCTGTTTTCGGGTTGGAGCTAATCTTCATTGTGGGTAGGAGGGTGTCCCAAGGGTGTCCAAAACTCTCCCATAAGACCGTGCCTGTGGTATTACCATCATCGGAAACTCCTGCGTGCAATACAAGGTTCCCGGAATCCAATAGCTCGGCACTAGAGTTTTTGGCAGTAATTGAAACGTTTGTAGACCACAAAACGTTTTTGTGCCCATCCAAAACGACAAGGTTTCCATCATCAGCAATCATCACAACCCCAGAGGAATCTGTTAGTGGGTTATCTCTGTTGGCTACCCATACGACTGTCAGCGCGGTAATTTCATTGTACCAGATCCCAACATAGCGATTCCTAGAATTACCGGGGCTGAAGAAACCTAATTTGAATGTTCCGCCAGTGGAAATTACAGCTTTTGGGTCTGTTATGTATTGGGTGGATGTAATGGTGTCTTTGGCAACGCAGAAATGGAAGATAGAGGATAGACACAGAAAAAAAGGAAGATGAGCTCTCACAAATCTCTTAATGCTTCCCATAATCGCACAAATGATGCTTGTTTCTGGTATGAATGGAAGATAGACTAGAAAGAGAAGGATTATTGTCCCACTCAGGACCTCTGATGATAAAGCCATTTTGTTTGTACCATCTTTTAGGTTAAGTGACTTTATTGCCTTTACTTTCACCATGTTGTTACTCTGTAGTGAGAGCAATACGTGAACAACTTCAAACAAAGCTACAGAAGATCATTTCCCGTCCCATGGTTACCTTCTTTGACCCGCCAACACTGCAGGCCTAAATAATGTCCTGGCAAGTTGCACCAGCTGCCTTGGTCAGCTTTCAGTCGCTGAACATTTTTTTCGTCATTTTTGTGGAAATGTATGGGGCGGTCATGATGGACTAATCAATCAAGAATGGTTTCACATTGATTGGTAGTGACATGATATCAATGGAGATGATTCAAATCCATATAGATTATTAGCCTTTAATTTTAGAAATTTTTTTTTTCTTTTTTAAGAATTTCTAAGGGACTCCTTCAAAACCTAGGTGAACGGATTGGATAAAACAACTTAGAGTGGCTAAAGTTGGAATGACACCAAGGCTGACACATCATTATCAAAAAGTGAAAAGCATCCCCAAAAAGTGCATTTCACTTTCTTTGTATTGATGTGTCAGCCCTGATGTCATTCCAACTTTAGCCACTCTTTAAGTTGTCTTACCAAATCCCGCCTCCTATACTTGGTGCTATGTGAAGAATATATAATCTTCTACTAAATAAATAAATAAAGCTTATGGACCATTCTAATGATTTATTTCTTGAATTTCTAAAAATCTATCTTGATATTATGAATTATCCCATACCGGAAGCAGCCAGTTTTCATATCTTTTAGATACTATTAAAATCACTCAAATATTGAATAGTAAATTACGTAAACGATAATTTGTGGAAAATATTAGGTACTAAAAATCAGTTTTTTCTGATGTAATAGAATGGGGTGGACATACAAACATTGAAAATTGATAAGCAGTTGAAACGGTGTCTTGAATTCAACCTTGTACAACACGCTAAAACGAAATATCCTCTTTGAATTTGGGGTATTTTGGGGTTTTAACTAAAAAATAACTGTTTAGGATTTTGCTTTATTTAGTATATAAAGTATTTTATATTTTTATCTTTTGATGTGTAAGAGTGGAAGAGAGAAACTTTGGAGAGGAAAGAATGTATTTGGAGGTGAGTTTTTTTTTTTTTTTTTTTTGCTTAGGATTCTCTTTAGGCTTTCAGAATTTGATATTTGTGTGTATTGTACTTTTTTTTATTCTTCATATCAGTGAAGTTATTGTTGTTTGTCTTTACCTGTGGATGTAAGTAGGTTTGGTGAACTACATTAAATATTATTTCATGTGTGATTGTTCTTTACTATTTATGTTTTATTGTTTTGTTTCTGTTCATTGCATACTTGAATCCGATCCATATTTTGTACCACTGTGTTGTTTTAGTACAACAAGTCACAACAAACACCCCCAAAAAAGTGAAAATCACTTTTTGATACTGATGTATCAACCCCTGATGTTATTGTAATACATCAGATAAAACTGATTTCCATCTATAATCCCAGCCCAATAATTTGACATTGGACCACCCCACAACCACCAGTTTAGTCAGTTGCCCCATACTCCAATGGCATAGAATTGGCATCACTCCGTCAAAGGATCCTTTCCCCTATAACCGGTCCAAATTTTCGGGATTGGTTTCTCAACGCTTCCCTTAACAAATGTTCACCGCCGCACCCAGTTAAAGGTGAATACGTCAGCATTGAAAAATGATTTTCACTTTTTTGAGGGCACATATTCACTTTTCGGTGCTGATGTACCCGCCGCCTGCCCAGAGCTGTCGTTAGGAATCGTTAGGTGATTTTATATCCATTCACAAATTTTCCCATTAATGTCTAAGTCACTTTCAAAATCGTTCGTAGATGTAGATTCGAAGATATGATGAAACCATAGGCAAGGCACGTAGGGTTTACTTTTATCAAGTTGTTTGACAGGCTTTTTATCCTTTGGCAATAAGATGACGACAAGCGACAAAATGCCATCAAGACTTGTGTGGAGCGAGTCGCATACCAATGTGGACCGACAGTTAAGTGGTGGGAACGTTGGCCATGAATGCGAACCATTCATGTGCTCTTAGCCATCTTCCTTGAAAAAAAATTCAAGCTAGTGACATGATATCCTGGCCAAACTACAGTCAAACCAATCAATGAAAAAGATAGAAATGCCTTTCTCGGTTGGGGGTTCAGAGTTGGGCTGAAAATCCATTTAAACAAAAAAAAAAAAAAAGGTGAGAAAAAATAATAATAGAATAAAATAAAGGGATTTTTCTCAAATTGGTTCAAAGTTTTGGCATTATATAATTGCCAAATAATGAAGTAAAAAAAACTATTTCTGAAATCAGCTTTTAGGGAATTATAATTAGTTTTTTAGTCCTAAATCTGTTATCTAATATATTAAGCACTCAAATCTCTCTTTTTAGGATTTTGCCCAAGAGAGAAAGAGAGATTCTCTCCAAATTTTTAGAAATGATAATTTCAACAATATGCTGAAATCCTCAATTAAAATAGGAGACGTGGTTAACTAATTTCCTAATTTTTTGATTAGCTAATTGAACCATTTATGGCATTTACATTATTATTATTACTTTATTTTTCTTGTTTACTTGCACAAGCTCGACTACTGTCCAATCGTTGTATCTGTAATTCATCTTCCTCTACACCACGACAGGCTTCATTTTCTGATACGAAACATTCTATACTACTAAGAGGCATCGTGGAAGGTGCTGTCAACTATAAAGATTCACTAGTGAATAGATCCAAGATTGATATCTCTTCAGATTTTAAATCTAAGAAAATGGTTTTTTTTCAAAGATCAGAAAAATGGGTTTCAGTAAATCAAATAGCAGAGACGAGTTTTAGTTTCTACAATCAAAAACGGAAATCAGTTAGTTTTAGCATTAAGAAGAAATGCTCATTAATCCGGCTTTGGTAGAGCTTGTACAACACATAAATGGATGCAAGAGCAAAACGATATCATAAAAAAAAAGGTTACAAATGAAAACAATAAAAATATTTGGGAATTAATTAAGTGACATTAATGGTTCAATTGGGTAACCAAAATATTTGAGAATCGATTAGCCACGTGTCCTATTTTAATTGGGGATTTCAGCAACCCAACAAATCCAAACTCATTCAAGTGGGTCACGAAGAGAGAGAGAGAGAGAGAGAGAGAGAGAGAGAGAACGTATCCAAAAATCTTATAATTTGGTGGGAGAGATATTAGAAGTGTTAACGATGGAATAGGAAAGAGATTGGGTTGCCAAATTCGGTTAGTTAGGGGTATAAAAGGAATAATAAAAACAGCTTGACCGTTAACTACCAATTTATTTCCAAATTTATCCTCAAAAAACCGGGTTTGGAAATAGTTTTTTTTACCTCGTTATTTGAAAAATATGCCAAAACTTTGAACCATTTTGGGAAAAATCCCTAAAATAAAACATAAAACAGAAATAGAAACAAAAACGAAAACAAACAAACAACAGTGAAAAAAAAAAACAAAATACATTGACATGAAACCCTATCCAATTAAAGTCAATCCAATCAATGAAAAAATGGCAAATGCCTTTGTAGTTGGTGTAGAAACCAAAAAGTGTGCATGGATGTCAGTATGAAATGACACTCGCTACACTCTTTATGGAAAATGAAAATTTACAGTTTTATTGGCATGTAATCAGAGGATTTCAAGTATTCATTCTCGCCCCAAAAGTGTGCGCGAATGAACTGTTCACATTCATGCACTACGGGAGCCAGAGACTGAAATTTAGGTTTATCTTTTCCTAAAGTGGTTATTTTGGATAGTCATGATACCTATGAGTCCTCTAACTGCCTAAAAGATGGAAGAAGGCAGATTCTCGCATAGAATAATCACCAAAATCCTTGGAATAAGATTTGAAGAATCTCATCCCAACAGAAACGATATGGAAGAGATAGAGTTCTTCTTAAATAACGATTCTTCTCTAAACTTGAGGCTGATACTTATAAATACCAATGTGCAAGCAAAAAAGAAGATATAGAGAGATACAGAAAAAAATAGATAAACAGAGAAAAAAAGAAAGAATTTAGAGGTTGAAGAAATGTTGAAGATACATCACAAGGCAAGCTACACTTACCCATTGAAGGCCTGCAAATTACCTTTCTTCGAAAAGAGGAGGGGGCATGTCCATTATACCTTTGTCATCTCCTTGAGGAGGACGTCATAGGAAGCTTAATGATGATTCAAATCATGGATAAATAAACCTACTAATGTATGAACAAGTGAAGTCATATATATATATAAGAATATCATATTCTCTTCTCCTCTCTTCTTCTCTATGTTCCTACAACTTTATTTCAAAATACAAGCCAGAAATTTAGAGTTAATCAAAGGTTAGCTATGCTAAATGATTGTAATTAACAAGTCCATTAAACTTGGAGTTTTAGTTCCCTATATATGAAATAATAAACTAGCCTAAAAAATGGCTAGATAATTTGTCCAAGTCTTTCCTGTTTGCACAGGTCCCTTAATGGAGTTACAGCTGTGGAACGCTCTACTAGTTCACCACAAGCCCCAAAGAAGACATATGTTGAGGTCTTGATCTCCCCACCACCATCCACCTATATGGTTGAGGCTTCGGTCTCCCAAAACCCACATTTGGTTGAGGCTTCGGTCTGCCAAAACCCATATTTGGTTGAGGCTTTGGTCTCCCAAAATCCACCTCTGGTCGAGGCTATGGTCTTCCAATAGAAGGTTGACGCTTTGGTCTCCCTTACTTCATCAGGGGTTGAGGCCTTGGTCTCCCCCCGGGCAGTGGTAACACTGCCTATGTCAGTTAAAAATGGCAATTTTAATGTTAAAACAAGAGGACATGCCTCCCAATTTTATGTCCTAACACTGAGCTTAATTTTTGCCCTATTGCCATTGAAATCTCTGAAAAGGACATAACAACGCCTTAGGTAAGGGCCCAAAATTCCATTCGCTGTAGATAAAATGTTCGACTAAAGATGAATATTCACATTCGCTAGAGCCTATACGTGCAAATGGGATAAAAAATGCTCATTCACGAAGAAACACTCGCAAACTCAGACACCATACGGTGAGGAAAAGGAGGAAGGCTAGGACTTTCAAGTCTAAAACTAACTTCACTCGCCAAGAGGTAGTCCCAACTACTGACTCTGCTTTTCTCACAGAAACTTTTATGCAAACACTTGTGGCAAATGGGAATGAATCTTCACATTTGCGCACAAATGTGCGCTCCCAGAAATGAAGACATTCGCACAATGTTGTGGTGGCGAATGAATAGAAGGACCCCATATTCACGTAGATTCAGCATAAAGAAAAGTCTCATTCACGCACACCTGTGGGCAAAAAGAAAAATTTTCATTCGTTACCAGGGAACCAAGATTTGACCATTGTACATATTAGTCTCACAAGAGTTCTCACAATGCTCAAGGACCAGATAGAACAATAGGTCATCAATCAAGTTGGGGCATTTAGGTCATCTGGTTATAAAAGGAATCTTCATAGTAAGGAAAAGAAATCTAAGATAAGAACCACTAGAGGCCACAATTCACAGAAGGACTTGCAACGGGGCAATATGGCCGCCTAAACCCCACCTAGGCAATACAATCAGTAGAACAATGAGGCAAAGGTAGAATTCAGAAACTCAATGCTATTAACCTGATTCGAACCACTTAGCAGGCTTAAAGGAAGTGAACCACCAAAAAGAAGAAGGGTTTCATCCCTTAAACAAAAATAGAAAAGGAACATTACTCAAAAACAACAGGCCAATGCATTAGAGTTCTTCCACGTACAACCAAAAATGGGAGACATGCGCATTAATACAATGCCACCGTGGGCACATCCATAAGGGGGCGACCACTCCTTGCCCTCTCACATTAAGAGCAGCTCGGGCTATATACCTTACATTGGTAAAGGAAAGATAATCAGACCTACTCATAACTCCCAAGCAACAGTAATGTTCGCCAAAGCAAAGAAATATGCCCCTGCCAACACCCCTAGTTCTTTTGGGTCATAACCACGAGCCTTTAACTCTGCTAGTATGATGAGCAGAAGTCAACTGGAGCTAAGTGATAGAACATCGAGAACACCTTCAAGAGGACTACCAACTACTGGGAGGGGTCCTGTAGCCTCTCCTATACTCCCATTATGTTTTATCATGAAGATAGTCCTTACACTACACACAGGACTGTCACAATAGTCAACGTTACCTCTACTTCATAAGGACCTGAGGTGACAATAGCAGGGTCAAGAAGAAGTCAAGATTTTCCTACCGACCCTACGGCAAACATGGAAAATGTAGATGTTCGGGAGTACCAATTTAACTCTGAATGGGAATACACTACAACCACAAAATGACAAGCCTAGGTAGAAAGTCAAGACTGAAGTTTTGCCACTCAAGACGTTGAAATAACAAAACTAAAGGCCATGATCGAGCAGCTCACACTTGAGAGATAGGGTACGATCCCATCAAATCATAATCTTACCACAGCAGAAT
Source organism: Platanus orientalis (assembly GCA_025762735.1). Lineage (NCBI taxonomy): Eukaryota > Viridiplantae > Streptophyta > Magnoliopsida > Proteales > Platanaceae > Platanus > Platanus orientalis. Next base: position 1,851 of record JAOXJP010009085.1, on the reverse strand, counting down.
TAGTGAGACCAGTTGTCCCTAGATGGTTTAAACTCATTACACATCAGAATATGCCTTTGCCACTCTGCTTGGAGCTACCCCAGCTTAAGTGTTGCACCCAATATACCCACTTTGCAAAGGCCACCTATATAGGGGCTCCCACAAGGACCTCATCAAGCCCCTCATCATCAACAAGAGCCACCTTCATATGGACCAACACCTCCCTAGACATTGGTTACAATGGTTATAATGCATAAACATAGCCTCCCTTTATGCCACAGGGACCATACGTGCATCCGGTTGCACCCATGATGGACCCTAACTACATGCGAGCAATGATGACTGAAATGCTTAATGAATACAAGGAGTAGGAAACTGTAAGCACATACACAATTGGGAAGCCATACCCCCCGTATGTGGACATAGCACCCTTTCCACCGAAGTTTGTTCAGCCTCACTTCAACACATATAATGGAACAACATGCCCGAAGCAACACATTGCTCACTTCAAATTACGGTTTGGCGCCATTGCCCAACAAGGTGACTTATTGCTAAAATTGATTGTTTAATATCTGGATGGCGCTGTTTTCACATGATATTCAAATTTGAAGTCCAACTCTCTTCCAGACTAGGATTCAATGAAATGAGCATTTGTACAACAATTCCATCACACATATAGGCCTATGAAGCTGTATGAATTGACTAATGAAAGGCAGTCGAACAATGAGTCAGTTGTAGACTTCATCAATAGATGGAAAAATATGTCTTATGTTTGTGAGAATGCACCTCCAATTAAAATGCTCCTTGAGATGTGTCTCTAGAATATAGTCTTTGATCTTTCCCTCCATCTTACAACCCAAAAGTATTTTAGGTTTGATGATTTGATATCTAAAGCTTCCACCTTAGAAAGGAGGCTGCTAGACTATAAACATGAAAAGAGATAAAAAAAAATGGTGGTTAACAAGATGGAATCAGCCTTGGTTGGCGCTAAAAAGTCACCCATTAAGTTGAAAGTCAAACACACCACAGAGACGACTAAGCCGGCAGAGCAAGAAGCCCCTCCTAGAAGGACAAGCATAAAATATGGAAAGAGAAAGCCTATACATTCCATCCTAATGATTTGGAGAGTCTCTTCAACCAACCAATTAAATCTCAGAATATCATACTTCCTGAGTCAGAAAGACCGGCAGAAGCTGATAAAATCAATGACCTAAAATATTACAAGTATCACTGCATTCTAGGCTACACATTACAAGACTGCTTTGTGTTCAAAGACAAGCTTCAAGAATTGATTGACAAGAACACCATGGAATTAAATGCAAATATAAGAGCTATAACCACCAATGTCATCTTCATCGATGAAGATATGGTCGAATTTGTTGACATCCAAGACGGTGGGGAGGACGATAATAATGAGGGAAATCAGGTGACATCTGAGGAAAAAATAACATAGAAAAGAAGACCCCAGGCTGTATCATAGGAAAAGGAGAAGGTTCCTAGAATTGAGGACTCCATACCATTGCTCCTTGGGGACAACTTGTTAGAACAACCTCTTCAGGTGCCAATTACATTAGAAGAGTTTATGCTTAAAGATCCACTCTAATCCCTGGTAGCCTTTTGTAACATGATGTCGATTGTACATGATGGTAACCCTTGCTCACTCAAAGAACCACATCGGGCACCAACGCCATAGGGATCAACAATAGTGATTGATTGGTTGCACAATAGCATAACATACCAAGATCACTCTAAGGGGGTAACTGTTCCAATGGCGGTCTATAGATATATTGTCAGGGGTATCTCCATTACATTAACAGGTACTATACAAGACCCTCCATTACGGTCTACGAGAATTACTTATTTGCCTATGAC
>JAOXJP010009074.1:0-17905 GCA_025762735.1 Platanus orientalis | reverse complement strand
AATACATGTGATGATAGAATAAATAGTTATTATTAAATAATTAATTAATTAATCATGCTTATATTTTATGTGAATGGCTTTGTTAGGACATATATTTTCAACAATGATGGTCTACGAGAAGAATTTATAATGGTCTGTTAACATGGAAGGATGTCTTATGAGTGTTCTTCTATTTTGGAAGCTTAATATTTGGATATGGAAAGGGAGGAAATCCAAAAGATAGATTATGCTAGAAGGGCAAGCCTCCAAGGTTGGACTTAAAGGAACTGTTTAGGTATTTGGTGGATACTAGGCCATAAATCTTGTACATACTGATATTTTGAGAATACCTGCCCCTAAAGACTAATTAAGTCTATTGGATCCAATGAAATCATACTTCTTCAAGAAGATCTAAAAACTAGTGGGGGTAAGGAGGTTTGTACCAAGGAACACCAATGAGTCTGAAGTTAGTGAAAACCGAGAATCTCGGATGGATGCTAGAGTGGATTAGCCATAGGTGCTTGGTTTTGCTAGAAGGAGATCCAATCTCTACCAAATGACCACATGACAATACAGTCTTTTGTAATGTGGGTTAATACAATCCTATGAATTGTAACGATAAATGAAGGCTTGAACTCTTAGGTAAGTGTGGTGAATCCTCCTTATAGGGAATATATAAATTAGGTATAATGAGATTTCAGAAGAAACTTGATCTTAATTGTGACAGATGAATATGTTCTCTGTTAATTAATTGGTCATTGTTGTCATCATTGTTATTATCATTAGATGATAGAGCTTAATTGTACGACATATGTCCTAGGAGTGGTGAAATCCATTAGGTTGGTCTTTTTGACTGCTTAAGGAATCATAATTATTAAATTAGATGAAATAGAAGCTTTTCTAATAGGATAAGGTTAAGAAAGCCATTACATGCGACAGTCAGATGAGTGTTATGCCTGATAATGACGTGAAGGTGTTTTGGAAATCCTGAAGCGGTTTAAGAAAGACATCAAATCATGGCAAGATGTGTGTGATATTCTCAATGATAAGGATTTGGAATCTAGTTAAAGCCATGTTTATCTGAAAACGACTTATGAGAATAGCATGTGGTGCAGTGTCTTGGACATAGAATGGTCTGTTAGTCAAGGATTGACATGAAAGACCTAGGGTTGACATTAACTTCTAGAGAGCAAGTCTGTCAATGGAGACAAAAGGAATTAATGTACACAATCCATAATATTTTATGAAGGCTCTCAAATAATAGCTCGACATGATTGAGTGTGTCTTAGCAATAATACCCATAATATTTGTGAAAGGTAATATGGATATCAATAGTTGGTTGATGGAGATCACTGTATCTGAATACTCCGTTGTGAAAGGCTATTGTGAGCCATGGACTATGTAAGTCCTAGAATGTCTTGAAAGAGGTTGTGGAGTAAATACATGAGATTAACAGAATGATAACATTAAATTGTCAAAGGTATGGTTCAAATGTATCTAGTGTATGAGGAGTCACAAATTCCATCTGTAACGGATCCAATGGTGTCAAGGAGCACAATGAAGTTGCTTATTGTGGTGTTTTGATTAAGTTTAAATCCGTGACTGCTAGGATAAGAGACAAGTTCCATGAAATCCAAAAGCAGTGTTGTGATTTATTTTTTAGGTGGCAACGAATGGTAATATCGATGGACGCACTAATACATATGTCAATGAGTATTATCCATTCGATACATTCAAACTATGATCTAACTTTAGCAATGTTAAGTTCATGTTCATAATCACATTGGAGAACTCAGGAGTGTCTTAGAGATGACTTGATGTCTGATGAACCAACATAGTGTCCTAAAGCACATGATGCACTTTATGTATTTTGTTTAGGTTAGAGTACTTGTGGGACACTTGCAGTACTAATCCAGGTGGAGACACTTAAAAAACACTTGCTTTAGAAATTCAAGTGAATGCACATGATGGATAGAAATTCATTGGATCACATGATAAGTACTCCAAGCCACACCTGAAGACACGCATGTTGGAGGGGTTGTTGCACGATACGCCTAAGGCTATCTGAAATGTAGTGTCATCTAAGAAGGTTAACCTGATCTATGAAAAGGCCTTGGAGAATTTTTTTTATCTCCGAATGTCTAAAGGATTGGATAGACCTAAAAGGTAGTGTTGATGGAAACCCAACGTAGCTATCTTAAGTTCAATCGGAAACCAATCTAAGTTGCCTAAAGGTTCAATGGGTAAACAAGTCAGCACTACTAGGAAGCACAACTATCACTTTTGTGACAATAGTCTGTTCCTATGGCAATCCCATAGATGGTGATCATGTGGATGAGTGTACTCTAACAAATGGGAATCCTATGGAGTAGTGCTTTAAGCCTGCAACTTGGGACTGTGGATGGTATGTTGAGAACCGAGTTAGATGGTAAGTCTAGCACTACAATCAAATTCTCATAATGAATTTTTGGAGCCTCGAGTTGGATTGAAATAACACCCAAATTGAACTGAAACATGCTCTGGATGAAATGAAACACACTCTAGTTGAGTTGAAAAGTGCTCTGTGTCGGTTGAAACATACCCTGGTTAAGTTGAAACAAACCCTGGTTAAGTTGAAACAAACCCCAATGGAGTTGAAACCCACTCTTAATGGTTCTCAAAAGAGTTCCACATTACCTAAAGTCTTGTACTTTGATGCCAAATATGAACTTACCTTTCTGAGGGTGGAAGCTGGACAATCATCTCTAACCCTTTAGTAAATCCAGGATAGGCACAGACCTTAAAGTTCTGAGCTCTAAGATGTGTAATGAGATGTGTTTGTTAAAATAGTTACTAGTTCCAAGGTACTCCACCATGCACTAATGCTCAGGGGATCTTGCTTATTGTCCATAATACCTATTTTTCAAAAAATAAAATAAAAAGTAGGGGATTGTTGAAAATGAAGAGTTCAAAAAAGGTTTTTTCTTTTACTCTATTTTCTCTTCTTTTTTTTTTAACGAGTGTTTTCAAAATTTCAAAATCCTTGTTTTTGCTTTAGTCCCAAATCAGTTGTGAAATAAGAGATTTGAAGTATATAAGATATTCACCACCCCACCTTGTATATTTTGAGAGAGCACTCTCTCTTGTTGGTTGCTACAATGTAACCTTGTGCACATGCAAACACACACATGCATGAGCAGGGGCTTGGGTACAGGTACGGGTGCGGGTGTAGGCTAGGGCTTAGGCACAAGGGTGCTTGAGGCGCACTTTTCACTTCACATGTGCATATCATTGTGGATTCGCATTAAGGATCAAGATTCCTTTTTGAAGGTCAGATAAGATCTTGGGTTGATGGAAATTGAAGGATGAATGAAGAGACCAAATCGTGAGTAAACTAAGATCGTGAATGAACCACACCATGACCGATATACACCATAAGCAAACCAAGGTGTATCATGGGTAAGGTGCACCATAATAAATATGCACAACGAGTAACCACATCATGATCAAAGTGGACCGCGATCATGTAAGCACCATGATGAAGGCCTATTAGGGAATGGCATCGCTCTCAAAGCGAGTTACGGACCATGCACCGCGACCGAACTTAGCCCATGATGAAGATGGCTTGTGTTAGGGCCAAGCTTGCTCGCAATAAGCCCAGATGACCCATGATAAAGCTAGTAGAGTAAGCTAGTTTGTATAGGCCTATCAAATCATCTTGGAAAGGCCCAATTGTGATCACTGGACTTGATTGGTGTCCAACAAATTCAAGACACATTGAAGGGTGGTTAAGGGCCATTATAAAAGCCAAAAGATGGGCTAAAACTCATTAAGTTGAGTAGAGAAGGATAAAGAGAAAAGGGAGCCAGAGAAGGGAAGAAAGGAAGAGAAGAGAAGAAGAAGAACAAGAAAAGGACATGGGGCATGGAGGTCTGCCTAAACGGCAATCAAAATATCTCTCTCTCTCTCTCTTTCTTTTATTATGTCGTTAAATGAAGGATGAAAGAAAGGAGAAAAAGAGGAGAAGTGCAAGAAATCCTTGAAAGGTGGAGCACCCACTGAGAAATGTTTCTCTTTATCTCTTATGTCCTTGGACCTTAAGTCCGTTAGGAACTTAGATTCGTCGCCCTCTTAGAAGGGTAAGGCTTGAATCTCTAAGATCAAATCCTCTATGGGATCAATGGTTCCTTTGAGAATAGATACTGTGAGGGAGGTGTTCACTTTTTCTTTGTGACTCGATTTTGACATATAATGTTCTTCCTAAGGGGAAACTTTGACGAAATTTTCCTCAAATTTTGGATAAGTTTTGTCACTTGTTTTTTAGCACCCAGACATTAATGGCAATAAATTTGTATGGGAGTTACCATAGTCTCTCTAGGGAGTGTACCTCATTAAGAGACAGGACTTGGTCCGAGCTTGGATGTATCCTGTGGTTAGCTTGGCACACGGTCCCTTGCATATATAAAGTGGGAGGCCTTGAGTATCCTCAAGAAATGTTAAAATGACACATTCATGCCTCGAATCAAACTGGTACTACATATGGCTTGATTACCCAAAGAAGGAAGTATATAGGCAGCCTGAGGACATGATGTTTGATGGCATACCCCTAACTTAAAGACCTTAAAATCCACCCTATAACAGATAGTGTAAAAAATCTAATTTTGGTGGGTTCTTTTCACTTTTGAGGGGTATATGTAGCTCTTACTTGACTCTTTTTGTTGAACCTCGTAATAGAGTAAGGGTAGTATGTGTTATTTTTATGGTGATGGAGAAATAACACAATAATGGAATAATCTGAAAATAATTTCTAAATCAATTGCAAACAAAAATCCAATCGCCAACAAAAGATCAGTCATGGATGATACTATCAGTCGCGAACATTGTTCAATGTGACTTGCGTGCATAATTACGGATCGTTGGTTCAGTCGTGATCAAAAAATTTAGTTGTGGTGAATGAATTCAGTCATGGCTCAATCATACAGTCTTGATATTCTGGTTTTCCAAGTTTTCTCATCTTCTTCAATTCTAAAGTTTAGTTAACCGATTCATCCGATCATAGAAGGTTTTGTTATCATGTTTCTTGAAGATAGTAAAGGTACCCCAATATCATGCAAAGGATTATGGCCAAGCTAACTCCAAGATACAATCTAGCTCTAGTAGATCCTTTATCTCTCTACTTATTCGCACTCTTCAGCAGAGATGAATGACACCTCATGTTCTTAAAGACCAGAAGTCTCATGGTTTAATTTTAAGAAATATCTGATAGCATAACGGCATTATAAAATGGTTTTCTCAAACAAAGATCACTCAAGAGATCAAAGTGATTTATCCCAAGGAGAATATCGAATCTCTAAGAGATATCTCTCGATAGAGAGTGCGGATCAAGCATTAAGAGAATTCAACTTCTCTTGATAATAAGTCCAAGGTTGAGAAGAGCTTCTATAGAAATCATTAAGAAAATTCAACTTCTCAACCTTCATCATCTGCAAGGAAAGCATTTGCATACAGTCAACACATTGTTCTTCAAGAACTACCTTTTGTAAGAATATCACACAATTCATCTATAAGAAACAAATTTGTAGGATCACCACAGGAAGGGACAATTTCATTAAATGAAAGTTGTACTTACAAGTTAGTTATATTTAGATTGTTTTTCCATTGAACCTGAGAGACAGTCAGGTTGGTTTTCCATTAAACCTTGGACAATCAGGTTAGGTGGCTACCAAATACACATTACAGGCTTATCAATCTCATTCCCCTCAATGTATAGGAAGTTAACTCTTTATTAAGGCCTTTTGATAATTGGTCCATCAAGTTCTCTTTGGAATTCATATATTGTACTACCACAATGCCATTAGTGATATAACCCCTCACATGATTATGCTTTAAGCATATGGTTTTGGATTTTCTAATGTAATTCTCGTTGTTTTCTTTGAATAAAACAGCTTGATTATCGCAGTAAATGATTATTGTTGGTATAGGCTTATCCCATATTGGTACGTCTACCAATATATTCCTTAACCATTCTGCTTCCTCTCATGTTAATGGCAAGGCAATGAACTGTGATTCCATAGAGGAATGATTTAAACTAGTTTGTCTTTTGGATTTCCAAGAGATCATACCTCTTATTAAAGTGAAAATTCAAACAGTCACTGATTTGGATTCATCTAAATTTGAATTCCAAGTAACATCATTATGTCCGTCAACAACAATGGGATTCTTGTTGTAGTGTAGCCCATAGTTCATGGTTCCCTTCAAATACCTTAGAACTAAATTTAATGCACTCTAATGCATACAATCCGGGTTACTCGTGTATCTAGTCAACATCCCTATTGCAAAGGAAATGTTTGGCCTAGTGTAGTACATGACATATATTAAGTAGCCGATAACTTTTGATTACTTATATTATGATACATGATTTCCCTTGTTCTTCATCAACCGTAGGTTGAAATTCACAAGTGTGGGCGCTACATCACATTCGAACATGTTGAATATTCTGAGAACATTCTTAATATAGTTAGATTGTGAAGTTATAATAATCATCATCTCTGATTATCTTGCTTCCTAGGATAACTTCTACAACCCCTAGGTCCTTTATGTCAAATACCAATGAAAGAAACTTCTTTGTGTCATCGACACAATATAAATCAGTTTCGAAGATTAGCAAGTCATCTACTTATAAATTGATTATCACACATGACTCTCTATAAGTCTTTGAATAGACACACATGTCTCCATCGTTGGATTTAAATCCATTGCCAATGAGAGTTTGTCAAAATTTGTCGTGACATTGCTTGGGTACTTGCTTCAATCCGTGTAAGAATCTTATTAGCTTATATACTTTCTTCTCTTGTCTCAGTACACCATATCCTTCTAGCAGATCTATGTAAATCACTTCTTCTAGTTGGTCTTTTAGGAAGACAATCCTTACATTTATCTAATATATAATTAGATTTTTTATAACAACCACAATCATCAACAATCTGATAGTTGAGATCCTCCCTACTGGGGCATAGGTATTGAAGTAATCAAAGTATTTTTTTTCTCATTGTACCCTTTCCCCACTAGCCGAGCTTTGTAATTTTCAACTATTCTGTCGGGTTTTACTTTCTTTTTAAATATCCACTTGCACCCAATTAATTTCCACCTTTGAGGAAGATCCACCAATATCAAAGTATTGTTAAAAAATATTTAGTGTATTTCATCATCTACCAGCTCTTTCTAGAACATCACATCATGCAATTTCATGGCTTCTAAGTAGGATAATGGATCTCCTTCTGCCATGCAGACAACAAAGTCAATACCAAAGTCATTATTCTTTCTCTTTCTCTTGCGCTCTCAAGGTGTGAGTTGTACATCATCAATTGGTCTATTCCTTTTTCTTTAGATAGATTCATTCACTCCCACTATTTCCAAGTTCTTTCTGAATGGAAAGATGTCCTCAAATAATTCAGCATTAATGGACTAAATGATGGTATGCGGCATAAGACTTTCTAGGTTCAAATTTTTTTATGCTTTACTTGTCATTGAGTATCCCACGAAGGTGTAGTCGGTTACTCTTAGTCCTACCTTACTTAAGCAAGGCAACACCAAGGTATTGAAGCAGCTTATGCTGGGTTTTCTTCCTTTCCATATTTGATATGGAGTAAAATCCAATATTGTAAGGATGTTGATTCAAGATATGACAGACTACCATCAAGGCTTCACCCCACAAATTTCGGTAGGATCCAGAACTTATCAACATCACATTGATCATTTTAGTCAAAGTATGATTCTTCCTTTCAACAACTCTGTTATGATGTGGAGTGAATGGTGTTGAGGTCTCTCTATGTATTCCATAGTCTTTATAAAATGTGATAAATTCAAAATCCATGTATTCTCATTTATCTGATCTCATAACCCTGATTTTTAAGTCAAGAAGATTCTCAATTTATGCTTTTTAGGTCTTAAAATTTTCAAACGCTTCATCCTTAGTTCTTAAGAGAAACATGTAAGTGTATTCGAACACATCATTGATTAAGGTGATGAAGTATTTATTTCCTATTTTTGATAATGTGAGTCATTTCATAAATATCAATGTTGATAAGATCTTGCACGTTTGATGATCTTTGGACACTCGTGAATAAACTTCATGTGACCTTACATTTGCTGCATGTAATGCATTTTTCAGTAATTGCATTGCCTAGATTAGTCATTAATCCTAGATTTGTCATTTATTTGTTTTTATTATAATGAACATATCCTAATTTACCATGTCATAGATCAAAAAACTCAATCTAGTATAAGTAGAAGGCATTTCATTAATTACATATAGTTTGAACATACCAAAGATGGAAAATCTCTGCCTACAAATACCCACAACTCCACTATGCCCTCCCACTTACCTTAGAGGATGAGGAGTTTCCCATGAACATGTTCCTGCCATCCTCCAATATAGTTTGTAGGAGCTAAATAAGTCATTGTTTCCGTAAATGTACCGAGTGGCACTAGTATCAATCCACCGGTCGACTTCCTCTCCTACCACATTAGCTTTAGTGACAATAGCTTCCATTTCATAGTCATGGATCCTTCTCTTATTCTAGTACTTCTTTTTCTTATTGTTGTTGTCATAATACCATATTTCCTATGGTGGCAAGCTCTAGCCAGATAAGCCCAGGTTTTCCACAAAAATATTAATATGATTTTCTCTTTGTCCTCTTAAAGGACTTCTTTCCTTTGCTAGGCTTCTTGAATTCTCTCTTGTTGGGTGTGAAATGACCATTAGATTTTGCTTTCACCACATGTGCCTTCTCAGATGGTTCAAGCTTTTTTGCTTTATTTATTCCTAGCTCTTCAACCCGCAAATGATGCATTAGGATGTTAAGTGGCATGTCTTCACGTTCATGCATTAGTTTCATCTTGTAGTTATTCCAAGATGAGGGAAACTTTGAGATCATCATATTGACATGGAAAGCATGATGTAGTGACATTCCAACAGAAGTGATTGCATAAACAATTATCTGAAACTCTTTGGCTTATTCTAGAACTAATTTTCAATCAACCATCTTGAATTCTCCATAATTCTGAACATGGAATTTTTTTTCTCGCTACCACTTCACCCTTGTAGACAATTATTATAACTTCCCATAATTCCCTTGTAGATTTAGTATTTTTGACGAATTGATTGAACAAACTGTCAGAAAGGGTTTATAGAATAAGATGATCACACTTATAGTAGTCTGCAATCCAATCTTCATTGGCACAGCGGTAACTGTTTATCTCACCTCTATATACCTCATTTATGGAGGGAATGATAGGTTATAGATTAGTAAGATCATAGAACACATATTGGTTCTTCAACTAGTATTCAATATTTTTTATCCATCTCAATGTTTTCTCTATTGAATCGGGTTGTTCCATAATGGAATGTACCGGGTTGACCCATGGGAGTACACATATCTTTAATTTGATCATGGAGAAATTAAATAATAATGAAATAATCTAAAAAATATTATTCAAATCAATCAAAAACCAAAATCCAGTAGCCAACAAAAGTTCAATCACAGGTCCAAGTTTGTTATGAATGACATTGTCAATCACGAACACTATTTAGTCGCGAAGTTCCAATTAGTCGTGACTTTCCAAGTCAATTATGGAGATCCAATCAGTTGTGACTCATGTGCATAGTAGTAGATACCTAGTACAATCACGATCAACAAATCTAGTTATAGTAAACGACTTCAATCGCGGCTCAATAATATAATTGCAATTTTTTGGTTTTCCATGTTTTCTCTTCTTCTTCAGTTCTAGAGTTTAGTTAACCAATTCATCCAATCATAGAAGGTGTCGTTATCACGTTTCTTGAAGATAGTCGAGGCCTCCCAATAATGTACAAAGGATTACGGTAAAGCTAATTCTAGGATACAATCTAGCTCGGGTAAAACCCTTGTCTCTATGGATTTGTACTCTCCCAAAGAGACAAATGACACCTCATTGTGTTCTTAAAGCTTAGAGTCACAAGGTTTAATTTGGAGAAAAATCCAGCAACATAGTGATGCTGTAAAACGGTTTTCTCAAACAAAGATTACTCAAGAAATCAATTTAGGAGAATACCGGATCTTTAATGTTACTCAGTTGAATCAAGTGATCAATCTCCCTCAATAGAGAGTATCCAACAGAGCCTTAGATTCAAAAACTCAAGGCTGTGATCTTTTCAAGGAAGTGAGTCAAGTTCAAGAACCGTATACACAAAAAGAAAGAAAGAAAGAAAGAAGAGGGAGAAATAGAGATAAAGAACATGTTGGTTTTCTTCTTCTTCGTCAGAGATTTCTCTCTGGAATACATGCAACAACAATTGCCTAGCCTTTTTCTTCTTCCTCTTCTTTTCTCATAAAAAAACGGTAATGTAACAAAAAATTTCACACTGTAGTTTGTTCAAAGCATATTTATAAAAGGAGAGAGAGAGAGAGAGAGAGAGAGAGAGAGAGAGAGAGAGATAGGCATCTAGAAAACCCTAACCCACTCCAACATGCCTCTACCAATGAGGAAAGTGAGAGTGGTTTAGGCACTATTCTTGCCTTTGCATATGGCAGGTGGTTGCTTTGTTTCCAATTTTAGAAATAGGGCAATTGTTGTTTTCTATATTTTTTAAAATATCTCAATAATACAAATCTATCCTACCACTTATTCCTATACAACTGTCTCAAATGTAGTCCACATTTTGAGCGCTTGAGATTGCCTCCAGATTTTTAAAGTTCAGAAGATTTTGGTGGTCAACATGTATCCAAAAAACTCAATAAACTGAGCTGCACATTTTCAATTTTGTTTATTATTTTACCACATGTCAACCATTGAAATCTTCTTAAGGATATCTAAGCTTTTACATTCTGGAGAGAATCCTGGGTGTATTTCGAGAACGTAAAATTATAATGTTTGTCTTTGGTTACCTTGCAAAGAATAGGTATTCTTTAATAAAAGAAGGGACCGGCTATTTACACCACAAAAATTTCTGAACTTACCTCGCTTAAAAAAAAATTATTGTTTTTCTTTGTATACCCTTTCCCAACTCCTTCCCTTACCTAAAATAGCCATCCCCTCTTTCTCTCAAACCCCACCCCTTTCCGACGGTGACAGCCCCTCGACACCTCACCCCTATCTTTCTGACACTAGTGGTCCCTCTATAGCAACTGGAGGTAATATTTTTTTCTGATTTTTTTAGGTGTTCAACTGTTGTTGCTGAGCAAGGCAACCCTGCTCGGCCATCCCAGCCGAGCAAGGTCAACCCCACTCGGCCACCCAACCGAGCAGCTAGAAACCCAGCCTACTCGGCTGGGCTGGCCGAGCGGGGCCTCGTTGCTCGGCAGCAACAGTTAGAACAGCAGAAAAAAATGAAGAGAGAGAGAGATAGAAGGGGAGAGGGAGGGGGTGCGGGAGAGAGAAAGAGGAAGAGGAAGAAAGAGAGAGAAGGGGAGTGCGAGAGAGGTAGGGCTGTCAACTATCCGATTATTATCCGTGTCTGATTCGTGTTCGATCCGCTAATATTCAATTCGAATGAATCTATATCCGATTTGATTATTCGACTAAATATTTGAATCCATTGAAATTAATCTATAATTAATATTTATATTATAATGTCGTTGGACATATTGTGTAGAATACAACATAAGAATTCCATAACCTCAACCTTAACTCATTTTTCATCTCCCATTCCCAATTTGAATGAAAGAAAACTCCCAAGAGCCAGTTCCCATTGATCTATCAATCGTCTTCCATCTCTATAATTTCTAGGTCATTATTGTTTTTGTAAATATCTGAAAAATATTCGACTTTGATCTAATATTCGATTTAATAACCAAATTCAAATACAGTATGCCTATATTTGATTCGTATTCAATCCGTTGACAACCCTACCAAAAAGTGATATGCGTAATACACACTCCTCTTTGGCGCTGATGTATCCGCCCCCTGATAAGGAGCGGAGAGGAGCGTTAGCTAAGAGGAGCAGGCACAATCCTCAACTGCAAAGGCAGATGGGTTTGTGCTAGAAGGTTTCCTGACGAGAGACGTTGGGGATTGTAACTATGTCAGTGTGGTTGATAAGCTATTGTGTTCTTCTCTCGAATCTTATCCCAAGCATCTGCCATGATTAGTTGGTGTACAGATCCAAGGGGGGAAGGGGATCCAACCCAACCCAATTATAGAAGACTTGAACCAAACCAAACCTATTAGGTCCACTAAAAGCCAAAATTAGACTTTCTTGGACTGGAAGCTTTTAGTTTCTTATTGAATTTAAGATTGAACATTGGTATGTTTTTTTAGGGAGCTTTTTGTATCTGTAATCCTCGTGACAATGAAAGTTCTTGGATCGTCTTCACCTATGGACTTAGGCAATTTTGGCAAACCATGAAAATTATTGTGTGTAATGTGATTTATCTCATTTGCTTCAAGTTGCCATCAAATTCCCAGATCACCTCCTGCCCGGATGTGTCCAGCACCAATCAAGCATTAATTTTGTGCTGACATGTGGCAAAAAAAGTGAATTACATCTCTAAACCCATGGTAAAATCCATAGTTTTGAAAACCAAATGAAGAGGTTTGACCCGGTTTGATTGGAACCAGCACCCTAAACATTTCTATAGAAGTCTAAAACCGTAATCTATCAATACCCATGTATAACCAGCAAAACCGATGAAAACCAATCAATTTTTTACAAATCCGGTTCTAATATAATCAACCAGTTCATATTTATTTTAGCAAATTGAAAAGAAAAAATTAGAAACATGTCTTCCCCAATTCCTATCCCACTTTCCATGAGTTGTTTTATCTTTTGGTATTTCATTACATTTTTTTGTGTGTCTAACCATTAGAAACCTGGTCATAAGCCTTCTAATGAAACCTGGTCATAAGCCTTCTAATGTATTAAGAATTATATAATTTACCAAAAAAAGGAATTATATTATTTTTTAGTATTTTTTTTACATTTTACTTATGTATGAAACAATCCGCAATTAGATCATGTAAACCGATGGTCAAACCCGATTGGACATGGACCATCATCAGCATTGAAAAAATGACTCACTTTTTGTGGAATGCTTTTTACTTTTTGGCACTGATGTGTCAGCCCTTGATGTTAGTCTTTCTTATGATAATTTTAGTTGGTCCTACCTAATCTCAGGGTCAGGCTTTGCCATCAAACCTTATTCAAGTTCTTTATCAGAACATAATCACCAAGATTTAAATATCTTCTCCCACCGTGTCCCAAAAAATTGGAAGAGAATCCGTAGAGGCCCCTTGAGAAGCTCGGCTTTGACTTCCTCTTTAGTAGGTTCTATTACAAGCAGTGAGTTGTGCTCTTTGAGACTTGGGAGGGGATGTGTCAGAGCCGATATTCTAAATGTCTCTGAACTAGACCCCATTGCTCTCTCTTTTTTTTCTTTTTCTTTTTTTTATAATGGTTTCACTTTGAATGCAGGTTAATATATGGCACTGCTTTAACACGTGTTATTATTAGGGCTGTCATAGTAGCGTTTCTTTTAGCCATATTTCTTGGTCATGATTCAATTAGGACCTGTTTAGCAGCCACCTGTAAGATAATCATTTAATTTCAAATTTCCAACGCATTTGCAGCCACAAAATGACAAATCAAAAGTCATTTAGATTTATACTGATTTGTTAGCTAAAATTGGAAATGAGGTCATTTTAGCCTTTTTATAAAATGAAATGATAAATGTTACCAAGTATAAATCTGAATGAGTTTATTATGAACCCACAGCTTGTGGCTACAAATGCCATGGAAATTTGAAATGAAGTGATTACATTACAGGTGGCTTCCAAACACAGCCATATTGTTTTAAGTTCAGCCATTATGAAACTCAACAGGTTAGCATAATGAGCTGGAATGACAGATATTCCCTGAGACCACCCTTTGTGTGACGCCCCATGAAGCAAGACGGGTTGACACAAAGGGTGATGGGACATCGAAAAGTGAATGGATCCTACCCCTTCTGTCTTGCCTCATGGATCACACAATGGGGGCATCGCAGGCCCCATGAGGCAAGACAAGTTGACACATGGGGTGACGGGACATCTAAAAGTGAATGGGTCCCATCCCCTTTTGTCTTGCCTCTTGGGCCTGTGCACAAGGGGGCATTGGGACCCCTTTTGTCTTGTCTCTTGGGGCCGTGCACAAGGGGGCATTGTAGAGGATATCACTCTGGCAAGACACAATGGGGTGGGGCATATTCACTGGGAATCCTATTATGACACATGGCAGCTGAAGTAGCAGCCAAAATTGGGTCACATGTTTCTCCATGTCAGCCTTTTTCTATGCAAGTTTCGGATCCATAGCTCTTTGCCACATAAGAAAACAACAGTTACTTCCAGTCTAGTTTATTTCAAAAGCCAAACAAAAATGAAAAACAGCAACAGCCTTATCCCCACTATTTTAAAAAAATCAAAGGCAAGACAAACCACTGTTATTTGTATTGTAGAAGTAAAATATAATAGGGCTGATGTGGACAAATCACTACACATGCTTGTGGTTAATCCAAAGGGTCCCTTTATATTGTAGAAGTATAATACAATAGAACTGATGTGGACAAGGTCTTTACACACATGGTTAATCCAAAGGGTTCCCCATGAGATGTGTCGGACGTTTAGGCTGAAATCTGCACAGAAAACAAGCCGCTGACAAAGCAGAATGGGTTTATATATGGTTTAGCAAATTTTCCTACGTCCATGAAACGAGAGATTCAAGTTCAACTAAGGGAGAAATACAACAAAAAATTGTGAGGACTTTGACAATCCTCTTTTCTCATCATAACTAGATGGGAAAACGAAAATAATTTCAAACACACTTTTTATAAACCTTTTACACACTTCTCAGTTCTCACAAAAGCCTCTCAAAAGCAACATCTCATTTGATCATGCAATATGTGAAGGTTTGAACAAAGACAAGTTCTTGGAGGTTGAACAGAGAAGTTGTTTGGGATCCTTAAGAAAGACCCAAATCCCTTTTCCAAGAAAGCCCAAGGACAAACTTTGAAAGCAAGCATATGAGAACCAAATGTTCTAATTAATCTTCATGCTCAAATTTATGAACAGATTCAGGTCCAACAACCCAAACCGATTTAGGGGTATTTGTGTTGAATTCTTTTGGATTTTTTTCCTTGGGGTCATCTTTGGGTTTTGGGAATGCGCCTTTGTGCATTTTGTAATCTTTGTTCTTTGTTTTAATAAAAGTTCTTGATCGTCTTCACTTGTGGATGTAGGCAATCTTGTGAAACCATGTTAAATATTGTATGATTGTTCTTTGCCATTTATTGTTTTCTCATTTTGTTTTATGCTATTGCATACTCAAATCCGATCCATTTTGTTCCACTATATGTCACAAGAAACTAGTATTAGAGCTGTTATTTAGGATTGCCTTTAATACAAACCGTTATCAAAGTGCAAGGTTGGATTTTATCTACAATTAGTTGAGGCTTCTTTGGTTGTTTTGATTTTGTGATGATTGTGAAGGTTTCAGTTGCAATGTTTGAGGTGGAGAACTTTAAAGAAAAAAAAAGGTTTTGGTTTATGCCAAGACAAGGTTAGAGACATGCTGATTCAGTAGGGTCTTTACAAGGCATTGAAGGGTACCTTGGTGGTTTTGGGAGAAAGAAATGTTGAGTATATGTTGTTTGGAAATGCCATTCAAGGTGGAGTAGTTGTGTCTTCTACATCATATTTCAATTCAGTTTATACACAGTCATGGCAAATGTGAATGGGTCACATTTATATGAGAAATTTCATAAATTTGAGCAAGTGGGGTTTACTTTGTGATGAGAAGTTTGAGTTTTCTGAACATAGTGCTCTTAGAAAGCAACATGAAGGTATTACTTTTGCTGAATTTGTCTCACTAGTTCCAAGCAAGAAGATTAAGGAAAGCAGAGATTCGAGTTTGGGTACTTAATTGGAGGTGGAGTTGAAGTGTGGTACTTCTATTTTGTTGGGAATGTGAAGATGTTGTTTTAGACCCCATTTAGGTTTTGGAAGTTTAGGAATGTCAAAATGAGTTCAAGTTGGATGTGAGACCTCTTATTGGAGACAGTTTTGAAGACATGATTGTAGGTGCATTGAGTCTTGAAAAGTTAACAGATATGTTGACAAAGTCAGGTTTGGTAATTGAGTTCAAAGATTTCTTGGACTTGATCAGTTTGAAAAAAGAAAAATTGATTTTATACTCTTTAGGGTTTTAGCGGAGAAGATGATCAAGGAATTTCATTCAATTGGTTTGATATAATTCAAGTCAAGGTGGAGATTTGTTGAGGAAGTATCTTGAATTCAACTTGGAATCAACCCGAGAGCAACCCATTCATATGATCAAAATCCTTTTTAAAGAAAGTAATAACTATTTCCATCACTTTTGTTTAAGCACTATTTTGAAAGGTCCAAAATTAATTGCTTGGACTAATTTTGGTGTCATTTGAAAGGTTATTCAATTATCTTTCCAAGAAAACCAAGATCTTGAGAATTTGATGTGATTCAGAAAAAATATTGCTAAAATACTAATATGGTATCAATTTGTGACACGATTTAGTTATTTTAGAGTTTGGACTTTCTTAGAAAGTTTAATTAGAGTGGAATTTAGAAAGATAAGAGTGGGCATATTTAGGTGTTTAACGCACAATATGACATGTGGTTTCTTAAGATTTGTGTCTCTATAAAAGGGATGTTTCGTGGGTTTTGTAAAGTGTGGAAGTGCTAGAGACAAGTGCATTGAAGCAAGACAATTTTGTGAAGAGTTTTTTAGTGTTTTTCCTTGGGGTTTTACCTTTGGGTTTTGGAAACTCACATTTGTGCGTTTTTGTTCTCCATTTTAGTGGAAGTTTTTTATTGTCTTTGTCTGTGGATGTAGGCAATTTTGTTGAACCACATTAAACTTTGTGTTGTGTGATTATTTTACATTTACTTATTTTTCATGTTGTTTCACATTATTACATACTTGAATCCAATCCATTTTGTTCCATTGTGTGTCACAACAAACTAGTATTAGAGCTAGTGTTTAGGATTGCATATGATACAAACTGGTATCAGAGTGTAAGGTTGGATTTTAGCCATTACTTTCCTAAATTACATCGGATTCTCAAGTTATTGGTTTCATTGGAAAGATAATTGAATAACCTTTCAAATGACACCAAAATCAGTCCAAACGGATAAATTTTGACATTCCAAAATAGTGTTTAAATAAAAGTGGTAGAAATAGTTCTCACTTTCTGCCAAAAGGATTTGGATCGCACAAACGGGTTACTCTCGGGCTGATTCCAGGTAGAATTCAAGATGTTTTCCCAACAAATTTCAAGTCAGATTGTGACACTTTTGAATAAGGGAAATTACTTCCGGCTATCTCCTTCAAAAGTTTTGGACACCCTATTGCTCCACTTTATAAATGACTTGCAACTAGCTGCCTGATTTAATTTTTATGGTCAAATTAACCAAAAAGTGACCCTAAATATGAGAACGGAATTGCTAGATTAAAGAGCATAATGAGTAAGGGAGTTGTGGCTTTTTACTTGTAAAAACTTCTTGTTTGTCAACCATCGTATTGGAATTGATCCGTTAAGATTTGAACTTCTAGATAAAATTTTGTGTCAAACTATTTAGAAGTTGTTCTCTTCCCTTGGATATGAACAAGTAGGAGACATTTCTAAATCTTAAATAAAGCAATTAATTGTCTCTCCTAAAACCCTAAGGTGATAGGAGAGATTAGAGTTAATAAACTTAATATATTTCAACACTCCAACTCAAGGACACTCCCAGACAATGAAAGCGGGGAGCTAGATGTGAGGCCTGGGAGAATATTTGTGTCCACGAGGGGATTGAACTCGCAACCTAAAACCTATTTTGATACCATCTTAAATAAAGTCATTAATCATCTCTCCTAAAACCATAAGGTTGTAAGAGAGGTTAGAGTTAATATCCTTGATAT
>JAOXJP010009064.1:0-17906 GCA_025762735.1 Platanus orientalis | reverse complement strand
CACCTCACCACCTCCTAACTCTCCCTTACCACCTCACCCCCCCTTCACCCTACCTATAAATACCCCCTCCCATTTCATCCAAAGGGGGAAGAGGAACAATTTTGAACAGAAAAAATCAGAAAAGAAAGAGAGAAGAGAAAGAAAGAAAGAAAGAGAGAGAGAAAGCAAGGAAGAAATGCTCCCATACCAGGTTGCTCCCCTCCCTTCTCTTCATTTTCTTATCTTCTTAGACCTCTTTTACTGTAATCAACCCACTCATGAACCCTTTAAAGTAGTCCCATGGTGGAACATGGGAGAGACAAGTTCCCTTGCTATTTTCTTTTAACCCACCCATGGTACAGGGACCATAAGTCCCTCCATACTTCGATTTTTGACCTCAAATTTGAATTAGGAGTCACTGAGATAGTGACTTACCAGCCCACTAAATTTGAGCCCTAGAGGACACTATTTGACCCCCCAGAGATAGGCCCCACTTGCTCACTAAACAACACTATTTTCACATAGTCCAGATTAAACAAAGAGGGATGCTAGAATTTTAATCCTGTCTGTAAATAGAATTTTCAATTGATTTTTGTTGTTCTCACTAGCTAACTAATTTAGACATCTAAAGTAATTTTTGTAACTCATTTCTTTACAGTTTCAGAATTTTACTTTAATTTAGTTTGAATTAATTTTTCTATTGTTTTGTTCTACACTAGTTTTGCTCACTTAACTTGTTTGCTAAATAATTTTCTCTACACATACTATTTGGCTCTCAAATTTCTACAGTAGCTTCATAACTCCCTATTCTTGTTCTCCACCAAATTTAGGCCCAACCCCATGTCCATAACTTCTGAAATGGCCCCCATAATTTTCAGCTTTTGTTAAATTCTATGCTAAGTAGCATATAATCCACACCTTAAAAAATTCCAAATGGGGTCCACCCTTGTTCAATGGGGCTAGAATTTTTCAGGGAGCCTTCTAGGATGATAACTAACTCTCTGAAAATTTCAGACCTAAGAGACCTCTTTTGGTGGCCCAAAATCCCAAAAAATAAGCTGATGGTTTCTAACTTAGAACCAGTATGCCTGAACTTTCACTCCTGTGAAAGATCAGGCATACCAACCTGAATAATCCGCTCTAACATCTTCACAATATCCAGTGACACATAGGACTTAATACACCCTAAAAAATCCCCTAGGAGAGATGTCAAGCTTCTAATTTTCCTAAAGGTGCCAGAGTGGGGCCCATTGAGGCTAGTACGCTTGAACTTTCATTCTATGAAAGATCAAGTGTACCTCAATGTTCAGACGTACCTTGATTATTCAGGCATACCTGATTAAAATGACATCTATTTCTATCCCCAGATGTCTGACAACCCATAGTAACCCATAGACATATAAAAACTACCATAATTCACCGTCTAAGTGAATTCTAGAATCTGGAATTTACTCCAAAAGTCAAGTGGGGCCCATCTAAGCTAGTACGCTTGAACTTTCACTCTGTGAAAGATCAGGTGTACACATAAAGTTTAGGCATACTAATTGAAAAATTCCAATCTTACCATTTTCTAATAAATCAGAAGGTAGGAATGAAATTCCACATGTACAAAACCATAGAAAACTCTGTTTCAACTTTCAAAAACCTTGTCTAACTCTTATACATAGACTATGACCAAATATCAAACATCTAAGTATCCAACACCTGAATTTTACCTAAGAGACAATGCTGGTGTTGTGGTTGCTATGTCAGTGCAATTTGGTTGAGTAACCCGACCCAATCATTGTCTTTCAATCCTTCCCGACTTTTTATAAGTCTCCACCTTACCTTAGGGTCATGTCATACTGGTTCACGACCCACAGACTCTAGGACTTGGCCATAGCCCAATTAGGTCCCTAAAATACTCATATTGGTATAACATAGTCCTGACCCCCTTTCATTAATGTATTTCAATAATGGGGAGTACTATATAAGTATATAAAAACCCTAAAATGAACAACACCATATTCACTCTCACAGTCAGACGTATGACTACTAAGACTTGCAAACCCTCAAAATTACATGTAGTTTGATCCCGACAAAACCCTAGGAACACTGAACCATACAAGATCAGGTATGTAGCTAGCCGGAGACTATGTCTTAGGTTTAATTGTAATGATCACACCACGGGGGTGGTTTAGACCAATAAAAATCAAAAGAACATTATTTACTCATTTTTGCTTATTAACACTTGAAAATTGCTAGGTTAGAGGAACTACCCTAAAAAGGTGGGTAATTGGGGTGCTTAACACCTATCTCAATTGCAACCAAACAGCTTACCTAGAACCCTAAAAATCAGACCAGTTAAAGAGTTAAACCCTAGGCCCAAGTGCCTAGTTCGGGCCCTAAAAAGCCTACAACCCCTTTTTCCCCTAGAAAGGAAGCAAACATCCAACTCTGCCTGTAAAAATCCAAGTTAGTGGCGACTCCAAACCCAAGCCCAGAGGCCGACCTAAGTTGGTCGGGCGCAGTTCCCAGAAGTGGGGGGTAGACCCACCAGGTCTTTCCGTGATGCCCACACATACATTTGAAACGTTTGGTTATATACTTAATAAGGAAGGCAACTAATGTGGTGTAATAGAAAATCTAATGGGTAACAAACAAAAGAGATATTATGGATATTCTTATAAAAATTCCCAATGTCTTGACAGAAGTGAAGGAGAGAAAAAGCATCGCAGAGAAAAAAAATACAAAGAGAACAAATATTGTTCTTTTTATTTCAATTTTTATTTGTTTTGTTTCTTTGATTTGATTTTTCAAAAAGGAACCGACTACCATTGTTGTGATTGTGCTCTCTCATCGTTTGTGTGGGCTTGAGAGAACGTGAATCATTAAATCTTAGAACAATCGCTGGATAAAAGAACCTGCTGCACTAGAGAACCTAAGGGCAGTGAATACCATTTAAGGATAGCGTCCGTGGACGCGCCTTAACTTCATTTGAAACAATAAGCTTTCTAACTTTGTTTTAATTTCTTTTTATATATTCTTTTGGTGTTTTGCATCAGGTTACATGATTGTTAATTGTCACATAAATTGTGTACTGTTTAGGACTAATATTGTTTCAAATTTATAATTGTGTATTGTTTTAGGATTGAATATTGTCTCAGATTTATATTTTTTTGGTTGCACATAAAACCATAAAAAAAATAGACCCTAAACGTGTTTTGGGTCAAATCAGGCACAATTAATATGTGGGTCAGTTTAGGTTGAGCCATATAGTTGTATACCCTTATCTTGACACGACTCGACCCTAACCCACCAACATAAATTGCTACCCCTACTTAATGCAAACCAAACTAGGTCCCATGCGGATTAAGGGAAGGCTTTTTGAAAGAGAGAATAATGTTATGTCCAGGATGTACCTGCCTCAGGCTACGTGGACTCTGTACCTCTCCCAGGCTCCGGGTAAATCAGGTTTTTTTACACCTGGACAAGTGGCCCCAAGGGGGTAGATTTCGAACTCAGGACCTCTGCTTCCTGAGGCATGATCCTGGCCAATTGCACTACCTCTTGGGGTTTGGTCGATTGCATTAGTTCATATAGAGAAGTTTAGTTGCAGTTTAATCAAAGTAGCAGGCTTAATTCAATGTTTGTTTTCCCTTTTGCCTAACATAGGTGTATGGATCAACTTGGCTGGATTCTTTGGACAATGGAAACACGCCGATATGCACTGTCCAGACCCAAAATCATATGTTACCTCCAATCTTAACCATGGAATGACTGCATATTGGCTAACGGCCAATGCAGGAGGAGGACTAACATTTGGATGGTCTGGATTTAGAACCATGAATGAGCTTTTGGATTTAGAACCATGAATGAGCTTTTCTTCCAACCAAAAAAATAATAAAAGTAATAATTAAATAAATAAATAAGAAAAACATATCCAATGAGTAGCCCCTCTTTGTTCCCTTCGATCTAATGATTGCCTTAAAGTTTGCTGCTTATCCAAACACCAGCTATTATTAAAGGAAACAAATCTTTTATGATGAAAAAAAATGTCTATGTGAGAAACTATAAGCCGACACATGGTGTGTTGGGCTCAAAAGCATCAAGAAAAATTGGTAGAAAATTTTGGTTTCCAAAAAAAGACACCAAATTAAAAAAAAAAAAAAAATCATGTGTCAATATGTGACACGTCTACAGAGGTTTTTTCATCACATATGATCATTCTCAATTATTTTCCCTTATTGTTATGGCTAAGAACACCAATGTGGTTGTGTTTAATGCCCAATGAGCTGCAGGGCTGGGGTTTAAAGCAAGTAGAATCCGCATCAATTGCCACATATAATACAACAATCTTTACTCCAATTAAACATTCTTTTTGGTGGATAACTATCAATTTTATTAAATTTTCTACTCTAATCTCAATCATTAACTTTATTATTATTATTACTATTTTGGGTGGAAAATTACCCTTAATCCCAAGATGAGAACCATTGGATTTGAAGTTTGAACCCACCATCAATAAAAATCTAAAAGGGAAAGGATCTGCTACACCCAAATTTGATTGTTCCCCTGTGTCCTCACACCACAGGCTAACAAATGATGGTTTTTTGAATTTGGTGCCTCTTTTAAACTGGGAGCAAATGTTCATTTGAACACTTATGCTTTTAACCCTATAAATCCCATTTTAATGGGTACCTATTTTTCCGTTTGAAAACTATTTTTACAATTTTTACCCTATACACCTCACATTTTGTGTTAGGACACAGAGGGACAGACAAAGTAGCAGATCCATTCCCAATCTAAAAATCCCCTTAATCCCAAACTGAGCCTTGGAAGACTATACTTACAAATCTTTTCTTTGCATCCCAAGTTGCTATAAAAATGTCCTTAAATTGGAAGGTGACCCCCCAACTCTAATGGCCTTTCATGAACCTACCCAATTGAACTTGCTTCTGACTTGTGAGAGAGAGAGAATAGAAACCGGGAAGCTGACTATTTCCTACTATACAAACCCAAGCAACTAACAAGTAGGTGATGTCACTCGTGAAACATATGGTCGTCTAAGAAAGGCAGTGATCTAATCCGGACTCGAAATTCTGCATTCCAATTCAGTTAAGCGGCATAATTGAGGCACGTAATCCCAACCGTTCCCTTACCCTGGCAGGTGTCCGTAGGATTCGGGCTAGGATTATGTGCAAACGAATCTTGTGAGAACTGTGCAAACTGCACCAGAGGGGTTGAAACATCAGTAACGAAAAGTGATTTACACTTTTTGGGGGGTTCTTATCACTTTTCTGCGCTGATGTGTCCGCACCATGATGCCGTTTTCACAGTTCTCACAAGACTCATTCTCACCTAATTTTTTTCCGTCGGATTCCCCCGGTTGAGAGTGACGCTACTGGGTCAGAAAAATGAGACTTCCGGGACGGTTTGTGCGTCTGAGGAGGAGAGAGATAGAAGAACAACAAAGCTCCCAACCCAACCAGACGTGGGTTCCAATCCCTTCTCTCACTTGTCATTTTTTGTTCTTACAGAGGAATTGAAGAAGATTAGACTGTGGAGGAAGAAGAGAAAGCAATTTCTAGTCTCCTTTTGTTTTGTTCTTGCGCCTTCTGTTCTTGTTTCTTGTTTGTGTTCTTGTTTGAATTGTCTTGAAATGGCGAGCTCTGTCGAGAAGGAAACAACACAGGGTGGAGTAAAGGAAGAAGTTGTGTCATTAGAACTCCCAGCTCCTCCTGGGTGGCAGAAAAAGGTCTGTTTTTTTGTTGTGTATGAACACTTTTTGTGGGTTCGCTTCTTCGTATGCTTTTGTTGCAGTTTTGGGTTTTGTTGGATTGTTAGGATTTTGTGGTTTGATTTTTGGTTTTTTAGTGCAAAATTGTATCCGGGTCTGTTGATTTTCTTAAAATCTTGTGGTGTTATAGTTGAAATTTGGCTAAGTAGTGACTGTTTATCTGCTCCTGTGTGTGAATGAATTTCCTGGTTTCTTCTGCGAATTATCTTTTATTTTTTATTTTGCAATTCTTGATACTGTTTGATTTTTCATGTTTCGAATTTTTCTGGGTTTGTAATTTTTGTTGGTTTTATTGTTGAAATTGCTCGAATTGTAATGTTTTAGCTGTTAGGGTTTATGAAAAGGACTCGCCTTTCTGGGGGGGGGATATTAAGGGGTTTTGATTTTCTCTGCTTAGTTTCTTGGGGCTGATTGTCTACTCTGTTGGGTGAATTTTATCCCTTGGCTTGATCCACATGAAAGAAATTATCTATAAAATCTGGCTTTTGGATGTAGAAATGTCGAATTACAGTTTCTGATGTTCATCCAAGTGTGAAATTTTCTTCTGGGAACATTTCTTTCTTCAGCTGATAACTATGTCCACAGGGAAGTATTCAGTGATTCTTTTATTATTATCATTTTTTCCTCTTTCATTATTTTTGTTTATCTTCTGCATTTTTCTTGTTGAAATTGCTTGAATGACAACGTAGTGGTTTCTAGAATTTATTGTAAGGTCCCTTTTTTCTATCCGTAATGACAGTTATTTATGTGTTTTGCCTTGTGAGTTCTGCCAATTACTTTTCTGGTTGTAATGACTGGTAGTGTTTTTCCATGTGATTTCTGCGACTTACAATGACCTATATAGTCAAAGGGGAAAAGAGATAGAGGTGCTCCTGCCTCAGCCTTAGCTGTCCATCCACGCTCATATCCAAAAAGAATTCATCGGGACCTGTAGTGCACTGCAGGAGGGCTCCTTGACACTAACCCTCCCTTTTTAGGATGTAAAGAGAAACCTACCCAAACATTTAAATCCTCACACCCTAAATGTTCCTTTGATTTAGAACCACAACCCAATTTCAATACCAGGTTGACAGCATTCATATCTTGATTTTCCCCTTCTCTACCCTTACTCAACATAGGGCTCAGAACTGCAAGCTGATTTGGATCTTCTATGTCTGCCAGGTTTGCAGTTCCAGTGCTTCTTTATTATGTGAATGGTTTCGTTGCTTGCAAGTACCATCACTTAAACCCCTGCCCTTGAGTGATAAATGATGGGTTTCCTCCATTATGAAATCAAGTGATATCTCTGTACCACCTTTCTTGTTGTTTTCTAGTAGAAGTGTTTTATTTAAGTTATCAAAGCTAGTTAAGCTTCTCTGGTGTTCTTTTGGGGGTGCAGTTATATCGATTTTGATATTGAGGTGGCTATGCTGAAAGAAATTACCAGGTCTTACTTGGTTATCTTAGTTAAATATCTGGATACCTGCAGGAACAGAGATATAACGTTCAAGGTTTAGAAGCATGTTTTGATTTTTTAGTTTCTCTATGAGTGCGAATGTGACTGGATATAAATCTATCTATGTGAGTCTATTTAAACAAATCTCTTTTTTGATGATAATCTCTGTGTTTTATTTTTTCTTAACATCTCGTTCAAATATGGATATTGGATATCTCATCAATTCATGAGAAGCTATGCTTGAGGGTTGACCTAACCATTACTTGGAGCTTACATCTGGGAACGTGATAAGGTTGAATCACCCACCCCTTCTCCTTCCCAATGCCACTCCAGGACTACAAATGGATGCATGCAAGGATATGTTAAAGATTAGTTTTCATATTTTGGTAGTTAGTAGAGAAATTCTAGTGAGGTATCGGTAGATGAGTGACCAGAGAATTATGAGGTGGGGTTGTAAATTTGTAATACCCAATGGAATCCTCAGGTGTTTAGATTTAACTCTGTTGGAATTGAAGTCAAGGTTTTGCTTCTTGGCTTAGAACATTGGTAATTTCGTTTAGAGAACATGCATTAAAAGAGGTGTTATGAAATATCTTTTGCTTGAGTAAAGAAAATGTTCTGTGGTTGGCTGTTTCTTATACAGGTTTGAGAGTATTTCATTGGTGCTGATGGCTACTTTTTCCAATACTAGCTATTTGAATCAGATTTTCAATTTTAATGGGAAAGGATAAAATAAAGCTTATGCTCTCTAAAATTTTGTTAGTTGCTTTGTCTTTCATTGAATCATTGGAATCTAATAAAGCTAAATAAATCTTTCAATTACTTTTCTGCTATGCTTTGGTTGGAATTCCCTCCATTATCTCCTGTATTCAAGAATTGGTGCCTTTTGTACTTATGGGGGTGGAAGCTTGTCTATATGGCTGTTATTAGCAAGCTTCTCAGGATATCTATGAACTTTGTAGGCGTATATGTAGAGTGCGTGTGTGAGGGTATAATGGTATTTTGCATCTTATTGTACCCTAGTATATAATAAAGAACAATATGTGTGGGAGAGGTAATTGACTTTCTCCCTGCGTTTATCTCTTTTTCTCCTTCTTCTTCTCTTTCTTCTCTCTTTCACTCCCACAAATTCCAACTTGGTATCAAAGTGGGTTCACGATAGAAGACTAATCGTGTCGAAGAAAGGTGAAGAAAAGCACTGCTGACATCAGCCGTAAGGACACTGACGTCAGCAGGTCTGTACGTCGGGTGAAGCCCAAAAGTTAGGGTATTTTATCGTGGTGATTTATCATGAATTGTCATGATTTTTTTCATGATTTTTCAGTGATCAAAATAGTATTTTTTGGGTGATTTTGTGAAAAATGGAAAAACGGCCAGATTTGAGAAAAATGCTCGGTCTGATTGTCTTGGGGGTTTTTTCTATGGATGATCTCTACTAGCTGGGTCGTTTTTATGTAAGGGATCATTCAAAAATGGTCTTACATCGTTTGGTGGAGAATCGAAGCGTCAATGAAGATTTTCGTCTTGGTACCCTAACGCCTGAATTTTTTTGGGGGC
Organism: Platanus orientalis; assembly: GCA_025762735.1. Taxonomy (NCBI): domain Eukaryota; kingdom Viridiplantae; phylum Streptophyta; class Magnoliopsida; order Proteales; family Platanaceae; genus Platanus; species Platanus orientalis. Next base: position 9,156 of record JAOXJP010009064.1, on the reverse strand, counting down.
TTTTTGCGATTTTTTTGCTCCAAAAATTTATTTCGACTCTCCAATCGAGTTGTACTAGTTGCTAATCACTATGTGTGAGTGATTAAGTGTGTTGGTAGTTGTGATTTCCCTGTTGTTGTGATTCAGGGCTGTTTTCACTTCCCAGGCCTCATGTTGAAGCCTAACCGTATGTGTACCTTGTCATTTATGCTATTCCCACTTGTGGTTGTGTGGGATTAGTGGTTGTGAAAATTTTGTTGACATTTGATACCCTTATTTTGAAGTTTCAAGTATGTCGGAAACAACCAAAATCACATTCGTGCTTTCTAGCGGGCTGGAAGTGGTACCTGATAATCCAAACCCGCTCATTTCTACAGTTCGGTTTGATGGCAACAATTTTCTACCGTAGTTTCACTCTACACAAATATATATTACTGGTAAAGGGAAACTCGGATGTCTGACGGGTGCAACTAAAGATTCAGCTCCCAACTCTCCTATTTTTCTTAAATGGGAGGTGGAAAATGTCATTGTTATGTCTTGGTTACTCCATTCCATGAAGCTAGAGATTTCTAACACTTTCATGTAACTACCAATTGCCAAAGCTATTTAGGACTCTATGATTCAAACATATTCAAAGAAAGGCAATAAAGCATGTAGGATGACCAACCACTTTCTCTAAAAGCTTGAATTGATAGAAGGCAAATCAATCCCTTTATCTTATAACCCAGGCTAAGCTAAGCCCTTGGTCGAACCCTCCTTCGTGGGCCCCACCACTCATGGGTCCCGCTTCTCACAGGTCACCCGCCTCTCACGGGTCGCTCCACCCTGAGTGTGCCCCAGTCTCTCATAGGCTGCCCCACTCGAGCCTTGTGTGAAAATGCCCCTACATTAATCACCCTCGGTGAAGAGTTTCGAACATGAGACTTCTTGTTCTGATACCATTTTGATGTAGGATGACCAACCACTTTCTCTAAAATCTTGAACTGATAAAGGGAGGCAAATCAATCCCTTTATCTTATAGCCCAAGCTAAGCTAGGCCCTCAGTTGAACCCTCATTCGTGGGCCCCACCTCTCATGGGTCCCGCCTCTCACAAGTCCCCCTGTCTCTCACAGACTGCTCCACTTGAGCTCAGTGTGAAATGCCGATGTTGAAGTATATTAATTTATGTATCTCCTAACACCTTAAAGTTTTAGGAGAGTTGGTTAATTTACTGTCAATATGGTATCAAAGCAGGTTTGGTCACAAGTTTGAATCTCAGTGGAAGAATTTTACAGGATGTAGTGTTGTGTGCATGTGTACGCATTGTGTGGACTCGTACTTGGCTCCCCAAGTATGTTCCCAAACGAAAACAGTATTCCTCTTAAGGGGGGATGTTGAAGTATATTAATTTATGTATCTCCTAACATCTTAAAGTTTTGGGAGAGTTGGTTAATTTATTGTCAACAAACTTGGATATATTTTTTCTCCATTGAAGCGTATGGAGAAACATTCTTGATTCCATGATGAAGACATATCAATGATCTTGAATAGATTTTGGCAGCATATTGCCAATTAGTTGGTATGATGTGGTGTGATGTTTTGAATACGTGATGCAGGACCAAGGTTTCCTACCAAAATCCTATTGAAATCTTCAATCTCCCTTGGTCCTTCATCAATTAAGTATTAGAGCCTTGGTTCTACATTAAGATGGCTACTTTGCACACGGAGTTTAGAGGATTAGAAGCAAGGAAGAATCTTTGCCTTAGCAAATTACATGACCTGGACCACAACATGTTTTGCCATCCCCATCAGAGGTTGACACTCAAGCAAGAATTGAAGTTCTATCCGAATATAACAGGCTTCTTAGAATGGAAGAAATCTCATGGAGATAGAAGTCCAAAGTAGCATGGTTGAAGGAGGGCGATAAGAATACTAGTTATTTCCATCGAATTGCTTCCATGCATAAATTTTTCAACTCAATTAGTAAATTGAGAGTAGGAGTTTGGGAGGATGACCCAGGTAGGATCATAAATCACATTTAGCAATTTTACCAAAATTTGTACTCTTAACCCTTTTCCTTCCAAGCCAGAGATAGGAGTGCAATTTGATCGTATTAACGGTGAAGATAAAAAATGGTTGAGCATCCTTTTTCTGAGGAGGAAGTTAAGATTGCCCTTAACTATATGGAGGATGACAAGGCTCTGGGCCCGACGGTTTTCCTATTAGATTCTTGAAAGTCTATTGGGATGTGGTAGGTAAGGAGGCTATGGCTACTCTGATTGCATTTCATGGTAGTGATCAGTGGTGCAAGAGCCTTAGTGCTACTTTTATTACTTTTATTCTTAAGAAGATAGGTGCGTCGGAAATTAAGGACTTCCTCCCTATTAATTTGGTGGGTTGCCTTTACAAGTTACTTTCAAAGATTCTTGCTCAACATCTTGGATCGATCCTCCCGAAGATATCTCGTCTTCCCAAAATGCCTTTGTGTTGGGCAGACAAATTACAGATTACTCATTATTGGCTAACGAATGCGTGGATGCCAGGTTGAAGGAAGGGATTCTAGGTCTTGTACTCTTGTTTGCAAAGTTGACTTGAAATAAGCATATGACCATGTGAATTGGAGTTACCTTAATTGGGTCCTTCAGCAAATGGGATTCAGTTTCAAATGAAGAAACTAGATGAAAATTTGTGTATCCACTTCGACATTTTCCATTTTGGTAAACAGGTCCCCTAAGGGGTTTTTTAAAAGTAGTAGAGGCTTGAGGCATGGAGATCCCTTTTCCCCTTACTTATTCATCATTGTTATCGAAATCTTAAGCAGAATGGTGGTCAAAATGTATTCTATTGGGTTGTTGCAAGGTTTTTCCTTTCTGAATGGAGGCTCTTTTATTCCTTTAATTCAGTTTGTAGACGACTCCTTGTTTATCCTAAAAGCAAATGCTGAATCTGTTAAAAATTTATGTAGCATCCTTCTCATTCTTGAAGCGGTGCTGAGTCTTAAGGTGAATTTGCATTAGTCCTCCCTGAGTCTAGTAGGGAGGGTTCCCAACCTTGAGGAGCTGGTTGGCTGCATTGTTTGGGTGTCACACTGTAGCTTTGCTGATTACTTATTTGGGGCTTCCTCTTGAGGCTAAAGCTTAGTCCAAGGCAATTTGGTCTCCGGTTTTCGAAAGATTGGGGAAAAGACTCGCATTGGAAGGGGCGCCTTCTTTCTAAGGGTGGGAAGCTAGTCCTGTGAAGGAATGTTCTGCCGAATATCCCAATTTATTATGTCTCTGTTTATGATCCTGACATCTGTCTTAGCTCAGATTGAAAGACTTCAGTGGAATTTTCTATGGGGCTCAGATCGAGATCACTGGAAAATTTGTTGGGTTAGCTGGAAAAATGTTTGCAAGCCTTTCTGCCAAGGGGGTTTGGATGTTAGGCTCATTAAGGAAACAAACATAGCATTACTTAGTAAATGGCTTTAGAGGTTTGGATTATAGCGTAATGCTCTCTAGAGGTGCATTGTTGCTGCTAAATACAGGGAGGACCGGAATGGTTGGGTGCCAGCTACTCCTCGAGGGGCATCGAGTTGTGGGGTGTAGAAGGGCATCTGTGCTATGAAGGAGTTGTTTTCTTGCTTTATTCGGTTTAAGGTCAACAAGGGTGATAGGGTTTTTTGGTAAGACCCTTGGTGCGCCAGGGCTCCCTTGCCCTCTTATTTCCGTCTTGTTACTCTTTGGCTGAAAGCAAGTGGGGATCGGTTAGGGATCATATGATTAGATCCACAATTTTTTGCTCTTGGAATCTTCAACTTGGAAGTAGATGAGATGGGCAGGTTGTTGGATCTACTTGAGAGTTATCGCCTTGGGGATAGGGACACCGATGATGAGTTGTTGTGGTCTTTGAACTCTATGCAGGGGTGCTCGGTCAAATCCTTCTTTCTAGCCTCTTTGTCAGTTGCTCCTATGGCTTTCCCTTACCGGCTCATTTGGGACAAGTTCATTCCGTTCAAAGTTTCTTTCCTTCTTTGGGAGCTTTGGTGGGATCATGCTCCAACGGTGGACAACCTGATTCGCAGGGGCCGTATCATGCCTAATTGGTGTTCTCTGTGCAGAGCAGATGGGGAGTCTTCTGCTCATTTGTTTATCCATTGTCCAGTCGCGGTTGGTCCTTTCTTTCCCGTTTACTAGTGTTTTGAGTTCACCTAGCTTTGATGAGTAGCTTTCTAGATTGTTGGGAGGTTCAAGATCGCAAGCACTTGGGTAGTATGGGCTGTGTGCTATGGCAAGTCTTGTCGGTGGCCATTTCCTCATCCTTGGGAGGAGCATAACCGTCGCATTTTCGATGATGTTTATCGGCCTTTTCCGAAGCTTTTGGATGCAGTTCTGACTCGTTTGTATGATTGACTTTCTATTTTTCTTTCCGATGTTATGTCTTTCTACCAGTCCTGGATCTTTGATTAGGACTGATGTATTTTTTTAGTTCTCTTGTTTCTCTTTGCTTGTTGGGTTTTTTGTTGGGTCGGCATTTCTCATGCTCGTATTCTGCTTTCTTGCTCGTTTGAATGAAATCTTCCTTACCTGTTTTCAAAAAAGAAAGGTAAATGGTGCCATAGGGATGTACTTTGTGAAATTACTTGTGGATCCAAGTCCATAGGACCTCTACATTGCTTTTGGGCCCAAGTCCAGGGGTCCTTATGTTGAGCCCACAATAAGGCCCATCCTAGCTAGCACATTTTTGGAGGACCTGCTGACAGCTAGCATAGAATCCACTATATTCATGAGATATTCTCTTGTATTATTTTTTTTTTCTCTTTTAGTATTTCATTTGAAGGTTATTGTTATGGAAGTTAGGCTTCCTTTTTCTAAAAGAGGGCTCCTAGTCCCTTTATATATAGCCATGTACTCATCTTTCTAGAATAATGAAGGATTTAAGTTTTTCCATTGCAATTGTTTGCTCCCTTTCAATGTAAGATTCATCTCTGATAGTGTTGAAACTATCATCCCATTGGGATGGTGAGACTCCAATATATGCGCTAGGGTTAGGGTATTGAGACTTTTTCCCATCTTCTCTTTCCCTATTTCTCCATTCCCTTTTTGTGCAAAGCTCATTAATAGCTGCAACTTTGATTCAAGTGCAGTCCTCTTATCCTATTCTCGATCATCTTGCATCAAGAAGGTGTATATTTTTTATCCACGTGCATAAAAGTGCATAAAAGTCTCTGGTAAGATCTTACATCTTTAGAATGAATTCCATGTAGCACTGTGTTCCAAGGAGACAAGTAAAATCAATATTGATAGCCTTAAAATGGGGCTAAATGTCCTCTGAATATGGTCCCTATTCACAAGAAGATGGTCTAGAGCCAAAGGAGACTGCGTTTACCTTGATCAAAAGTAACCCTCCCTCATGGAAATTCCTAAATCGATGGGGGATTTGTGGGAATAGAGGTCTTGAGAGTATTAATGAATAAGCTTAAGATGTGCATCAGCAACCATGCTTATTTACTTGGGACTACTGCGGTTATATGACCAATGGGTACTACATGATGGGTATGAGGATGCAACTTCCATCCAAATTGTACTGAATAATTTACCTAGAATCATGTGAAGTCAAAGATGTTGAATCAACATCCTGGACAAGTTTCTTCAGAGAAGTTTAATTTGCAAGAAGATAACTAAGAAAGCTTGATCACACAAAGGAAGACCTTGGAGAAAGATATAACCAAAAGGGCTAATTCAGCTCAGGAGAAGTTGAAGGGTGTGTTCTTTAATGATGATCATGTGTGAGGAGCTAAAGTGAAGGATATTTGATGCATAAAACTTAAAAGTAAGGCATGATTGCACTTGAAGCATTGTACCTTTAATGGAGGTTGCACAGAACTTGAAAGAAAAAAAAGGAGGAAAGATGAATAAAGATAGAGGAATATAGGGATGTGGGTAGTCTTTATACCCAACCCTAACCTATGGATTGGAGTATCATTTAGTAGAAGGAAGGGAATGATAGAGTCTCACCACCATAGAGAAGAGTCCCACTTCTATAGAGAGCAAGGAAAGTTATAGGGAGCCTTCATTCTTTGATTAAAGAGTAATTTAGAGAATATGTGGCCTTCTACAGAAGTAGCTAGGGTTGTTAGAAACCCTAACTACATGAAGCAACATCATAAAAGAAAATTCTAAAAGTAATGGAAAATACAACGTATATTCCCTATGGTGGGTCCTATGCTAGCTGTCACCAACATGCAAAATCTTGATTTCAATTGATATTTTTCCTAAGTGAGTTCGTGGAAATTTTGGGGAAATTTCATTGGAATGTTTGAAATAGTGGAAATTTGGGAAATTTTGGGAAATAATGAAAAAAAAATTGAAAGTTTTCAATGAAACTCTTAAGAATGTTAAAATGAGCACAATAGACACTCATGAGTCAAAAAACTACTAATGCATCTATGCATAACGAATAAAGGAAAAATAGGGACTTGCATATGCTGCCAAGAAGATATTGTTCATTATCAATCCAAAATGATCTTCTTTCTCCCTACCTTGTTTTCTTTTTCATGTAAGACATGCAATAAAGCCACTTAAACATGATAAACCAAAACACAACTCTTGGATCATGATCTCTTTCCCTCGATAGCATATAGAGTTTTGAGCTAGCTTGTCCATGCCATGAACAGGTCTGGCCAGAGTATTGCTGTTCCATGTATCATGGTACTGAGGCCCAAGGCAACATGTTATGAAACATGGCCACATCTTCACAAGTCAAACTCACACCTTTCTTCATGGTTTGAGATTTTAAGAATATTAGTAATGTCGATTCCCAATAATGGGAATCTGCTTTTCAGATTCTCAGGGTAATCATGATGTAAGTTTGTCAAAATGTTAGGAAACTAGCCATGAAAAATAGGATTTTTGTAACATGTCACATCATAATATCACCAATATTTGATGTTTTTTTATCATATATTACTGATTTTCATATTAAACTTATGGTTTATATTTTCCTTATTTTTATTTTGTGCCGCCAAAAAGTAGGGAAAGTTTGGCTAAATGTCAAAAAATTTGCAGAAATTTTGAACCATGACTGTCAACTACTACCTATTAATCTGCTGGAGTGGGACTTCTCTGTGGGCTCAACATTAGGGTTTCATATACTTGAGGTCTGGGAGCAACATGGAGGCTCATTGGGCCTGGGTTGGCTAGCAAGTTGTTAAGCCCATCTCTACTGCATCACACATACGAGCTTACTGAACTGGATTAGGTTCTCTTAATCTAGGATTTATTAATTAGACATTCAGCTGTGTCCAGCACATATATGAATTTTCTACATTGCCATAAATTCCATAAGGAATTTCTCGGTCATAGAGCTCACAATGGGCTTCACTTGTTCCCTTTTAGTTTTATTTAATTAATTGCTGTGTTTAATTTGTATAGTTCCTAAAATATATTAAGACTTTTTTTTTAGAAGTTATTCTTAAGATGTCTTATTTTATTTGGAAGTAAGAGTTTATAAAGGAGTAGGAATCTTCTTTTCTCTCTTTAAGTGATTCCCTAGGCAATGTGTTTCTCTTTAAGTTCTCTGTTGTTATTCCTTGCATTACACTCTTGTCTATTCTTTATTTCTCTTCATATGTCCTCCTATACCCATCAAACCCTAGCTCTTTCTTATGAAACCTGACCTGCAATGTACTACCAGCGGTGTACAACCCTTAAATTCTACCTGTATGGCATGCCGTTTTGAAACCTTAGATTGATTCTTCCCATATAAACAGAATGTCAGAGCCTGTCTATCATTCACTATGTTTAACTTCGGTCCTTTTTGCAGTCCATATTTCAGTCTTAATATTTAAAATAAGTTTGTCTTGAAGACAGAATTTAAAAAATTCTATCATTATTCAACAACCCTAGTTTCACATCCTTAAACTGTGATTAAAGCATAATGAAAGGTGTATTATCTAACCAAACCAACCCGCTAAAGCCTTCCATAGGTTCTTATATGATTAACTCTTTCAAACTCCTAAAACCATCATCCAGCTCTGTTTTACTTTTCCCACCTTAAACATGAGATCTGTAAATACGAACCCCAATCTTTGAGAGAAGCTAGGTTGGCTCCATCTGTCCTGTAGGTGACATCATTTTTTATGTGGAAGAAAATTAGGAAGCAATATGATTAGGGTAAAGCTTCGTCTGAGCCCTATGTAAAACTTTGTCCACCAAAAATACCCACCATTATAAGGACATTTAATTCATTGAGATCAAAGATTAAGAATGTGATAATATCAAGGAGTCTTAACTCCTTAGGTTCATAAGCAGCATTTTGTAATTCATTACAGTGATTCTTACTAGAAACCTAAACTTCTCATCTCAAGGTGTTTCTCCAAAAAGGGGAGATGGATCTTGTATGAGGTTGTGGTGGTAAGAGTGATTAATTTGGTTCCAAGGTGTGCTTTGAGGCTTATTTAACTCTTTGTTGTTTTTGTCAAAGTGATGCATCTTCTCAATGCCTCAATGTATTTGTCGGGTTTTCAGCTTTGCTCTTTTAATGTGTTCTTGTGAGGGGATTATTGAGAGGTTTTCATTGAGTAGGAGTCAGTGTATTATTGTTTTGAAGCTGGTGAACCATACCACCATCTTCACTGAAGTTTCAATGGATTTGTTACATTATCAATGATTACTATGAACTTCATTGAGTTGGTGACTGGGTAGCATTTTGGCCTTTGAAAGAAGTGAGCTATGGGGTATTAGCATTGGTATTCTAGTGGTTTGGTGGCTAAATTTAGCTTTTGGTTACTGAAGGGTCTGTGTTCGTTCTTATTGTATTAATGTCAAATGTGCCCAGAAATTTCAAATAGGGTTGGTCGATTTCCTGGACAGCAACTAAATTAGGTAGGCAAACCCATAAAAATACATCTTCTGATGTGCAACAGTATTCGCCTTCAAATCTTGAATGAAGCATGCAAATTAACACTAGTGAAGTGCTAGATAACAGCCTAAAGAATGCATTCTACTTCATTACCAAAACTATATATAATCCCAAGTTCCCAACCCACCCACCCACACCCCCTCTCCCCCCCAAAAAAAAAATAAAGTAGATATCTATTCCTAATAAAGGGCGGCTTGGCCCAACAGTAAGGCTTACCATTAGCGTCCCTGGTGGCACGGGTTCAAGTCACAGAAACAGCCTCTCCAGAAATGGATACATCTTGCCCTCCCCAGACC